>OMPJ01045845.1:42956-55983 GCA_900312935.1 Carapus acus | reverse complement strand
GACCCCCTTACACCCCAACACACATACACACACATCACACAAGTCACACACATCACACACACGCACAGCATTGCCCAAAGGGTCACCGTATGCTTTATAATTCCATTCCTTGTCGCCACCTCTGCTGCAGTGTTGATAAATAGGAACGGCCCTGCACGGCCCAACAGCTGAATAATACATGAGACACACACACGTGCGCGCGCACACTCACACACACGGACGATGCAGACATCTGTGTGAGTGATGGAGTGTCTCGCACGTCTCTTACGGAGGACAACTTACCAGAGGAGAAAACCACAAATGGTGCCCTGAAAACCGTTTCTCCACGAAATCACCATGTAAACAAACAAAATCCACTTCATAATCGCCACTTTTGTGACGACTGTGTGCGTCATGTGAGTTCATCTCACCTCAGGACAACCTGACAGTCGAGGATTTGTGCACAAGTGCCAGAGAATCCCATTCTCTGCGTGCCATTGAAGCAAATGAGGAGTGTGAGCGGAACGCAAACACAAAATCCAAACATTGCCGACAGCCTGAGGTGGAACGTTCTGCGCTCAGTGTGAGGAATAAATAATTCAGACCAGCAGGACGAAGGCAGCTGCAGACGCGGGACAAGCAGTAAACAAACAGAGACGGGAAGTTGGAGACGGTGACAAATATTTCTATTTTTGGCTCATTTCCTGTCGCAGGCGTGTGTTGTTTGTTTGTGTGACCTCAGTCTGGTCACACTCACTGAAACAAGGGAAAGGACGACTAACCACCAGTTCACTCTATTTCCGTCTGTATTCTCTCTTTTTCTTCATCCCCTGATCTCTTCATTTCTCCCATTCTTTGTTCCACTTCCTGCTTTTTTCTTTCCCTCTTTGTCTCTCTATCTGCCCTCTCTCTCTCTTAATCTCCTGTTGTGACATCTTTCTTCGTCTCCATATGTGCATTTCCCTCCATCTTTCTCCCTTTGTGTGTCTCTGTCTGTCGCTATCTCTCTCTGTCTGTCTCTCTACCTCTCTCCTTCTCTGTATCCCTCGTTGTAACTCTCCCGCTACCTTTCTCTCCCTGCATGTCTCCTTCTGTCCATCTGTACATATCTCCTTTTTAATCTCTCCAATTCCCTCCCTCTGTCTCTATCTACACATCTATACTGTATATATTTCTGTATGTTTCTTCTTTATATATATTTTTCTTCTTTTTTCCTCTTCTTTTTCGTTTTTTATACAATTTTGCACCGGAGCTCAGCACCTTGATTCCATTACACAGTGAAAATTGCCGTAATGACAACAAACGATCCCTGGTTCCTGATTCCTCTCTCTCTTTCTCCCTCCTTCTCCCCCTCAAACAACCCTCTCTCCTCCATCCCCGTTCTCTCGGACCTCAGGATGATCCCGGCCAATCACAAGTACTTCCTACTGAGCGACCTGGCAGCGTCTCGTGAGTACGAGCTGTGTGTGTTGGCGGTGTATGACGACGGCATCACGGCGCTGACGGGCACCAAGCTGGTGGGCTGTGTGTCCTTCACCACCGAGACAGAGTATGGACGCTGCCACTCCATACGCGACCAGGTGCGTGTGTACGCGTGTGTGTGTGCACACCTACCAGCGTTTGCCTCCATGTGTGTTTGCGATTTGACCCTCATCCCCGTTATTGTCTCTGTTTTCGCCCCGCGCTCGTCCCCCTCCTCAGTTCCTGGGCGGCACCATGATCATCATCATCGGCGGGATCATCGTTGCCTCGGTCCTTGTCTTCATCTTCATCCTCCTAATGAAGTACAAGCTCCACAGCAACCACTACAAGCAGAAGGCCGTCGCCCGCCACGCCAACGTCTGCTCCCAGACCAACGGAGGAGGAGGAGGAGGAGGAGGAGGAGGAGGGGCGACCATGCTGGCTCTACCTCCGTCCTCCTCGTCCGGAGGACAAGGTAATAGCTGCAAGCCTACGCACCACCCCTGTCCTCCTCGCCCGTCTCATATCGTCGCCATCTCTCTCCTCGCAGGCGGCAGCGCCAATAAAAACCAACCGTCGTCGTCCATGGCGACGGACGGACTGGGTGGAGCCTCTCTCAGAGGGACCACCGTTGTGGACTTGAACCCCTCTCACGACGACGACGCCATCTCCCAATAACACACGAGAAACTCTCCATCACACACACACACGCACACACACGCACACACACACAAACACGACGCACACTTTCACACACACCGCCCCACCACTCTCTACGCCCACACCCATCATCCAATAGCTTCTTCCTCCCTGTTCTTAATTTGTCGCCAGTGCCTGGAGGCCAAAACTTTGGGGCAAGAAGAAGCTGCAGTGGCCGGTGAGTAGAAGCTGCGATGTTGCCGGCGTGTGCCGTGTATTTTTCTAGAATGTCCTCCAACCTGTTTATACACTTTGTCTCCATTTTGGAAGCGTTGAGACGGTCTAGCATTAGCATTATTAGCATAGGCATAGGCTCTGTTTGCCTTACTTTCCGCCTCATTATGTCCTCTTCTTCTCTATCGTAGTCACGTCCCGGTTTATGTTGATATTGTGAATGAAGCCACATCAACAACGTATAAATTAGAATAACGCCTCGTCCCTGTTGGTCCTCTTCCTCCCTCCCTTCTCCTCTGCTCCACATATTCCCTCTTTCTCTGTGTAGTTGTCTGTTGTACCAACATGCTTTCTTCTTTCATGTCCTTCGTGACACGGTCTTCCTCATGGCCTCCTCCTCTTCCTTTCCTCCACTGTACCTTTTTTCTCTTTGTCTCTCTCTGTAGCTTGATGTCTCTCTCCAGCGGGAGTTTTCATCTCTCCTCATCCAACAGAGAGCATAAAGATGCTCCAATATCTCCACCCGTATGTGCTTTCTCTCCATCCCCCCTCCTTCGCTTCCCTCCTCCTTTTCCCCACCCCACAGCAGGGACGCGCTTGTGCTTGATGAGGTCGTTTTTTTTTTTCCCCTTCTTCATCCATCATTTAGTCTCTCGTTCTCTTTCCCAACACACGAGCAGGCGGGTGGGATTCTTTACTTTGATGCCGCAAACGGGAACACCAGCGATCCCGTTTAAAAAACACGAGCGTTCCCATTAGTGGGAAATTGGAGTCGTCACCGGCACGGGTGTCGATAAAGTTATCAGCAGTTGTAGACGACAAGGCTCAGCAGTCTTGGTGCCGAGCGTTTGTTTTGCGATGGAGTATTGACACGAATGTGGTCCTGTGATAACACTCGTTTGTCATCACTCACTCCTCCGCTCCACTCATCCCTCTCTCCACTTTCTCTCGTCTCTTCACTCGGCCCTCTGATTCATCCTCCCCTCTCGTTTGGTCCTCATTGTGGACCTCTCTACTTCACCTTCTTTCCTCTGCATGCCTACTCTCTCTCTCTCTGTCTCTCTCTTTCTCTCCCTCTCTCTCTCTTTTACTTGAAGCTGTTCATTCTTGTGTGCTCCAGTTGTTTCCCTGTCCTCATCTGTGCGGGACACGCTGTCCACTTTATGTCTCTCTGATTTCCGCGCTGTGACAATATGCCTCCCACCTGAAAACACACTGTACGTCATCCATCTTTGCACCCGCACACACCCACACAAAGCCACCTGCGCACACGCACACACACACACACATACAGATACCTACACACACAGACACCTACACACACACCTACATCTGCGCGCACAAACAGTCTTTTTTCCAGTGGAAGCAATCTCACTGGCCCCTTTGGCCCTCAGGTCATTTGTTGTGCGTTTAATATCCACCCCATGCCCGCGCGCACACAGATACACACACACACACACAGGCACAGGCACACAGAGAGCAGGGTTGAGGGGGAGAGAGAGAATGAGAGAGAGGAGAGGCAGAGAGATGTAGAAAGTGAGAGAGAGAGGAAGAGAGAGAGAAACAAGCAGTCGCTGCTCACCTGCTTTCGCTCCAGTTAAAATTAAGTGCTGTGTGAAAATGGAGACCAACTCCCTATTCTGTGAAAGACACACACACACACACACACACACACACATGCTTAGTCACTGCATCCAATCAATGTAAACACAGATTGTTCTGCATCGCAGTCGATGTTGCTTTTGCTTGCTCATACTTTTGAGTCAGCTGAAAATTCTTTCCATTTTTAACACACTCGGCCATCTCGCACTTCTAGACATAAGGTGATTCATTCCAGAAATGGCCAGTCGCCTAACAGTGGATGGCACACACGCGCGCACACGCACACACACACACACACACTCTCAATCACCACAGCACAAATACCTCTCACTCATGCTGTCTCCTCAGATCCAATCCCAGTGTCACACCTCATCAGGCACCAAAGGACAATGGACCACACTGTGTGTGTGTGTGTGTGTGTGTGTGTGTGTGTGTGTGTGTGTGTGTGTGTGTGTGTGTGTGTGTGTGTGTGTGTGTGTGTGTGTGTGTGTGTGTGTGTGTGTGTGTGTGAAGGCAGGCAGGCAGGCAGGCAGGCAGGCAGGGGTCTTGCAGAGCCAGAGACATTCAGATGGTGGACTGCACCCAGCATACTGTAGCTACCAAGCCTTTGTCTCAGCGTGTCCTCGCGTCGAGCAGCAGGACGGCGACAATCGGCGAGGGGCAGTCGCTGCACGCACACAGCGGCTTTAGAGTGCCCTCTAGTGCTACAGCGGCATAACGATACAGAACCAGATCTTTATTTTTACCCTCATGTATCTGGGGAAAGCAGACGGATTGCCTCGATCCACATTCGGGGGCTCATTCTCACGCTGGGAGCTGCGTGTTATAACCACAGTCTGTTACTGTGGGATTCTGGGAGAGAATCCTCACCGAGCGCCCTGGGAAATCAAACACACTTTAACCGTTGCTGGATTGTGGCTTTGGAGGGAACATGGTAATAAGAAATCAACACATTCCGTTTACTCTCATCAATGCTTGTACAGTTTTCTCACCATGGGTTCAAGTTGCATTCTTGGATAGCAATATTTGTTTTTCAAGTATTGCGTTTCACGGCTGAAATTATGTGGGACATTGTTTATCACAGGTAGCAATACGATCTCGATCCACCCATGTTCAAAGCTTCCTCTGTTGAGAAATTGGTGGAGAGATGTAACCTTTAGGTCACAGGTGCTTCAAAGGTGTTAGTACGCTCCAACATTCTGGTGAGTACCTGTATTTCGGAAAGCTGTCGAGGTCGAGAGGGACAAGGACACTGGAACTGACTCGTGATCTCAAGTCTAGTCAAGGACATGGCCAAGAGATGCCCAGGTGGAGCTAAAATGTAGCCAGAGGAAGGGAGGTTTGCTGCCACAGCCACAGGAAATTGTGTAACCGACTCCATCTGCCAACCGATCCGACAGGAGGGAAGCAACAGAACGTGATATGGTGTCTGTTTGATGACGTGTTTCTCCTTTTTTCAGCTTTATGTACAGTCAATGACGCGGCACTGATGGAGAAGAGGTGAGACCTTAGAATTTGCCTTCAATTGTCCAAAACACACCGATGGTGCCACATCTCCTCACATTCCCTCGCTGCTCTCCTGTAGGTGACTTCTGCCGGCCCAGACTGGTTGCATGATCAGATCCTACATATGAAGTCCTAGAGACACAGTGAGCCTCCGTGCCAGGATCAGGCGGGATGCCATCGGAATATCAGGGAACCTCTCGACCGATCTATACTTAAACTTTGAGTGGAGGAAAAGGTAGCCAACACTTGAACACGGGTTGGTGGTGTATTGATGGGTTTTTAAATCCCTGGATGGTTGAGATCAGTCAGATTATAGTTCCGAATGGTA
Source organism: Carapus acus (assembly GCA_900312935.1). Taxonomy (NCBI): domain Eukaryota; kingdom Metazoa; phylum Chordata; class Actinopteri; order Ophidiiformes; family Carapidae; genus Carapus; species Carapus acus. Next base: position 50,234 of record OMPJ01045845.1, on the reverse strand, counting down.
CCTCTTCATTTCATAATAACGCGCTCCGGCTCGTAACCTCTTCGACTCCAAGAGGATACATCCTCCAGTTGGATCCTGGATGGACGCTTACTCTGGGAACACGCTGCATGGATTACTCTGGATTTGGGAATAACCTGTTAATGACTGTCTGGTTTGGCGCTGTGGAGCGCACTCTTTACCCAACACACAGTCGTATGCCAAAGGATTACTGCAGTATTACTACAGCATTACTAGAATATTGGGAGGATATTCAGACGTCTGAGGCGCAATTCAAAGTCAGAGGAGGGAGACGGCAGTTACATCTCGAGGATTGACGATGTGAACACTTAAGAATGTGTCCCGTCTGAAAACTTCAATAATTACAACCTGTGAACAGCAAACTCTTCTGGCACTTTAATTGTATGTTCTCACTCCCATTCTCATTCCCATGGACTGAATAGTATATTCTCCAGTAATACCAAGCTAACTCTTCTGGCTGCGGGTGACTTAGATAATGTTGAATTGTTCCGTGTGTTTGCGTCCATGGTGGATCAGTTCTCTATGTTGGATTATCTGAAGAAAAAAAACAAGAAAAAAAAAACTCCTGAGAACAGAGCCTTGATGAACACCACTGGGATTTCTGTACAACCTCAAACTTGAAGCATACAGTTTCTGGCTCAACATTCAATGGTGAAATTGTGATTTCTGATGTTTTGTTTCACACCGGGAAGCAAACGTACATGTAGAAAACAACGGGGAACTGGACTGTAAGTGTTACTGCTCCTACAAGCTGGTTTTGAAGGTCGTCCTATGTATTAAACGATTGAAAAGATTGCCAGCAGAACTCACACTGTCCCACCCTTACACCCCCCCTTTGCTGTTCGACAGTGTTTGTGTTTGTATGTGACATACACCTAATAGTCTTTGATGGTTTGATACCCATGATTTACTTTGAATATAACAAAAACAACAGACCACTCTGCGGAAAAAAAAGACATCATGCAAAATGGGGATTTTATGCTTTCATAGATACAATTATGTGGATTTATAACAAAATAAAAAAAAGTATTTTTCTTGAAGAAAATGTGTTGCTGTTGTTCAGCTCAGTCATGCTCGACTTAACACCAAGAGATGTAATGTGAACAATCATTTGCTGTACGGTAAGACCAACTAATGATGAAATGAAAATGAAGACAATGGGCTGTAACCATGATAACACTAAGAACTGCAAAACCTAGCAACAGAGATGCCGCGTCAACAGTCCACTACCAATCAGATTTTACTCACATCTATCATCAAAACTGTCATTGCTTTGTTTCGTTTTTTTGCCTTAAGCCATCACAAGCCTTGCTGAGTCTGGCACCGATGAGCACTGTGGTTTTTATTTGTCCCAACAGGTTGGCGTTTGGATCTGCTTGTTCAGACCCCCTGTGTAAAAAGTCAATCTTGCAGCTCTGATTTCTTGATTTTGCATGACTTGATTGCTGTTTGATCCTTTGTACCCTGCTGGCCACAGTGGAACCTGTCACCTCTGCCTCGACCAAACCCTGAGCAGCAGGGCGACCACACACACTTCCTGTTGTTTCATCTCAACCCAACTGCTCATCATTTCATTTGAAAACAGATTCTGTGGATGAGGAATTAATGAATGATCAGTGATAGATGAACGGTCTGATGAGAAATGAATGTGCATGCAGTGACACATGAAGGATGGCCAGATGGTGGGTAATGTTCCTCTCTGCAATCTCAGTGTGTGCTGTCAGCTGAAATTGTTGGTGTGTGGCACAGAATACAGGTTGCTTTTGAAATTTTGCCTGCAAAACTGAGCATCGCTGCCATCACTCAGGTAGTCACATACTCGGAGTAAATTGAGCCAAAGCAGCAGAGGGACTCTGTGACTTGTGCACACAGATATATGGTCACCACACCACCTTACATGTAGCCATCACCTTTGGTAGATGACCAAGTCCCATCTTACATTTGTCAATCCCCAGTTACAATCTGAAGACATCATCTCATCTACGCTTTGACTCATTATCCTGTTCTGTTACCAGTTGTCTGATTCCAGTCCTCATTTACAATCACACTGATGGAAATGAGCTGTAATTTTCTCCAATCTGCCATTTTGGGAGCAGGCCCAAAACAAGCTATCTTTCATTAAAAAGGCTGGAGGACCTCCACCATCACCACAGCAAAAAAACACATGGATGAAATTGTGTTTGATGCTCTTTAATATCTCATCCTGTCATCAATAATACAATCTTCTTCATTCTTGTGTGCACGCGCACACACACATTCATGACACACTCATACCAATCGCATCACTTGATGTTTGGCGGCACAAACCTTGATTAGGAAATGTCATTCAAGTACTGTTTCTTTGTAACATATTAGTTTTAAATAATTAGCATTTTCTATTTTAGCTTTATTATTCATGTTGCAATAGTCGTAAACGGATTCTTTCAACCAGTCATGCTGCCATGTCAAAAACAAGTGTTTTTTAACCAGATTGTGTGCCCCTGCTAGGCAGACCCTGACGTTCCTGGAAGGTAAGCTCCCTTTTGTCTTGTTGCAGTTTGAATCGCGCATCCAGTGTATTCAGAGGCTGAAGATCGCTGAAGACGTTTCCGCTCGCTCGTGTTTATCTCCACGCGAGGGCGACATGAACTCAGCGGCAACACATGGGTGCTCGGGGTCGACCTCAGCATGTACAGTGGTGACTGTAGTGTTTGCATGGCGACCTCCATTGACGACACCCCAGCAAAGCTGAAGTATAAACACGGCTCTGCAGCTCGTCTAACTCAAACTCAAAGGATGTGCAGAGGAGACACTACAGGTCAAAGGCCACAGAGATTAAATCTAAGACAACTCCTAAAAAATATAAATTATTCCCAGCTAACCTGAAATATCAGGCGCCGTCAGTCAGGCAATGAAAAATGTGTTGCTTCTGACTAGAGGGACTTTGATGCAGACCAATACTTACCCTTCCGAATAAAAGCTTAATCCTTGCAGTAGAAATGGCAAATCGCTTCCTATAATTTTCCAACCCAATGATAAAGTCTGACCCCTTTCTTCCTCTGAGTAAATGTGTTTTCGCTCTGTCTCTCACGACTGTGAAGGGGGACGCTGCACTGCTGTCTGTCCACTGATGGCTTTGTCCCTCAGCATGGCCAGCGCTGTGTTGGAGAAGTCTTTCAGTACGTCCACCGTCTCCCTCTGCAGGAGCAACGACTCGTGCACAAACTCCTGCTGGCTCTCCACCAGCAGCTGCACCGACTGGGCCAGGATCTCCAGGGATTGGGACACAGAGGACAGTAGCATCCTGCTGGCTCGCTGCTGCTGCAGGCTCTGGGCCGCCAGCTGGGCCACGTGGTCTCTGCAGGCAGACGCGCCGACTGGAAGAGGGTCAAAGAGCGAGGTGGGGGCGTCTGTGGGGTGAGACAAAGATGAGGACGCAAGGGGTTGCTGAGGGCCTGTGGAGGACAGGTTTGGCGTGGCAGGAGGAAGGAGGGATTTGGAGGCCACTGGAGTAGCCTTGGAGGACAACGCAGGAGGATACGCAGAGACAGGGAGTGGAGGGAAAGAGGAGGCAGAGGTTTGAGTTGTCTGAAATGTAGAGTCAGCTGTGGTGGAGGACGAGGGGGCGCGGAGGGAGGAGGTGGAAGCTTTGGAACATCTCATCTCCCCGGACGGAGGAGGCAAAACGGAAGAGGATGCGGTAGCGTTCACATCCGCTGCAGACAGGCTAACGGAGGAGGCTGAGGCGGGAGAGGAGCTGGCCGCTTGAGGTGAGGGTCGGGAGGGGCAGTGGTTCAGAGTGGGGGTGCAGTTCCTGGAGTAGGTGTGCACGGGCCGCATCCTCAACTGGTTGTCGTCGGGAACAGGCTCTAACGGATTGGGTGGGGGGACGAGGGTGGAGTGCTGGGAGACTGTGGAGTCCTCATCGTCCTCAACCTTCATGGTGCCATCTGGTGGAGAACAGACACAAAGCACAGGGGCGGTGGGAAGTCTGTCTGCAGAGGGGTGGAGCTTCATACACCATTGATGTGTTTGGTTATTTTGTCAGCTGATTACCGTATATTCCAGTGTTTAAGTCGCTCTTGAGTATAGATCACACCAGCCCAAAAAATGCATAATAATGAAGAAACAACATAAGTCGCAATGAACCATATGTCGCGTTTATGGGGGAAATTTATTTTACCAAAATCCGAGACCAAGAACAGACATTTCATCTTGAAAGGCAAGTTATATCAATTACCGAATACAGAAAAGCAGGCTAAATGGGTGTACAGTACGCTGGGGTAACACATAGATGGTCCATGTTAATAACATGATCCGATATCGCGTTGTGCTACGGTACTTGCTTTTCAAAGAACTCACTGAAACTGTCGATCTTGGCTTGGAAGTCTGCAGGTAGCTTTGGGGACATCGCCGTCTTGACTCTCATAGAGAGGCGTTTACGTTGCATGAAGCGCTGACACCAAGAGGGTCCTCCCGCAAAGTCATTAATGTTCATCTCCTCGGCAAATACCTGGGCTTGGAGACGCAACTGCATCTTAGTCAAGCCTCTCCCTGCAGCACGTTGTTCGAGCACCCACTTGTGTACTTGAGCCTCGAGCTGCGGCCATCTGGCTTTTAGCCCGCGATTAGCCTTTTTCGTTTTCTTCATTGAAATTAGAAGAAGTTCCGCTTTTCGCCAGTTCCTCACGAGTTTCTCACTGACTCCAAACTTTCTCTCTGCTGCTCGATTTCCGTTTTCGGATGCATATCGCACTACTTGCAGCTTGTAATCTGCACAGTACGACTTCCTTCTCAGGGGCATTGTTGTTCAGTCTTTCTCTGATGTCTTCAAAATGACCGTAATGTTGAAATGGTAGATTTTCAGTGGCACATTAGTGGCGACTGGCTACACACGCCTAGCCACGAAGCGGCTGCACAGACATGCTTAAGTGAACCGCAAGCCCGCTTGCTACTGCACAGCTTCGATTAGCGTCCAATTAAAAGCAACTTCGAACAGGCTTCTCTACTTATCACCGTCTGGATTTACGGACGAGAATCCACCAACATGCGCATAAAAAGTCCATTCAACTTGTTTCATTGAACCACGACCAGCGTGATGATGGAGGAGCAAAGCGCAGGGGTCTGCAAACTGTGGGCTACTTCCGCTTAGCAACAGATCATATGCCGGAAGTTCCCATGCAAAAAGAAATACACACACTAAATTTAACGAGGACCCCTACTGGCCAAATGTGGTACCTTACACACATTGACATAGAGACGGCTCCTCCAACGAACATGTAAAATTATATATTTTAATAATTTCGCACGAAGGTCGCATTTGAGTATGACGTCGTCAATGTATGAATACAAAGAGCAACTAACACACCAGAAAATACGGTATGCCTTTCCTTTTCAAAGGAATGACACAACAGAGAGCTGTGTCTATCTGGCTCAGAGACTGTTACTTTCACTCAATTTGGAATTGAACTGGATGAGATTGTACCTCCAACGGTTACACTGAGACGAAAGTGTCTACATGAAAGCCATGCAAGTTGTGTGACAGTAGAGGGGAGGGAGTGCACGGTAGGTAGGTAGGTAGGTAGGTAGGTAGGTAGGTACTTCATTGATCCATTGAGTTGGATCAAGTATGGGAGATTCTTATCGAGTTTGGTCTTAATTTGTTCGATCTTGGAAATCACCTTGAGATAACTTCTGTTATGATTTGGCGCTGTACAAATACTGTTGAACTGAATTAAATTGATTTATGGTAATGTTTCTAACTGCTTTGAGGACTTCCTCTGAGATTTTTTACTGGTTTGATGACTCTCGGTCTATTGTCCATGCAGGTGATATGGTGGTGTTCGCCTCTGCCTACCACTGAGATCTTTGTCAGGGGAGGAGACGGGAGAGAAATCCAAGGAGGCCTCTCCGCCTACGGAGCTCCCTGCCAGGTGCAGGTAGGAGTAAGGAGCAGGAGCCACGACCTCCTGAGCCTGTCGGTTGCACAGCTTGCTAAGCTCGGCATCCTCCTCACTGAAGTCCAGGTCGCTATCAACATCTGGAAAAGGCAAAAATGTAAGCACGTGTCAGCTGCTTACTGCTAGCTCAGAAAGAGGCTGGGCGAGGCTCAACAGTAACAGCTTTAACAAGTTAGACAGATTAGGATCAACAACGAAATAAGTAGTGCCTAAGAACTATTTACTTAGCAAAGTACCTGAATTTACAATCTTACATGACCTGAAAAATCTGGAATGTCAACAGATAGTAATACTAATAGAGAGAGTCAACCAGAGGATCTGCAACAGAACAGAATCAGTGCTCGTCCATATTCTGATTTCTGTGCCTTTGCATATTGATGAGTTCCTGAGATTTCATTTTGAAAACGTCTTTGCACACCTTCTCTCCATTAATTGAACTTTCCGCTGACATTTCACTGGAGGATACAACTTTTTAGATTGTTTCCCATGTGCTCCTGGTCTTCATCATCCTGGGCCCTGGAGGAGCCGTTAGGAGGAAAGAAACACTATCTTGATCAATCTTGCTCTGAGGTCAATTTGGACAAAGACCCAATTTCCCTTGAGGGCTAACACAGTTAATTTTTTCAGCAAACCTGTGTCAAACGATAAGAGGCTAAAACATGTTTCACCTGTTCCAGGGCTCATCATGAGGATCTTATTGACCATCCTCTCCACGGGGCCAAGGTGCTTCTTCCTCAGGTTGTCGCTGTGGGGGCTACGCATGGCTGCAATGCGTCGCTTCCCGTCACATTTGAGGTCTGCCCACTTCTTCATGATTTGACGCACCTACCGAGAAAAAAAAGGCTCAATCTTTTCCGATGATACCATTACATAACAACTATCACCTAGATCAAGGGGATGCATGTCTCCACAAAAAAGGCAACAACCAGTATCAGGAAAACAACCTCGGCTATTGTTACGAATCATGACTCAGCAGATTTGGCATGACAAACCTCTCTGTGGTTTTCTCCCAGGTCATTGATCTGCTCGGTGATCTTGGCCCAGGTCCGTTTCTTGGCGTCGGCAGATACGCCTAGATTAAACTTCTCTGTAGAGGAAAAGGGACGAGAGAGCGCATCAATGCACATGTCAGTGCAGTTTCTGGAACACACCAGTGATAAATTCACTGAGTGGCGGGCAGAGGCTGTTTACCAAGAATGCTCTTTGGTGACACACACAGGATTTACTCTCTCTCTCTCTCTCTGTGTCTCTCTCTCTCTCTCTCTCTGTCTCTCTCTCTCTGTGTCTCGCAACCACCTCCGTCATTCGCTCTGTCCCACAC
>OMPJ01045845.1:12838-34498 GCA_900312935.1 Carapus acus | reverse complement strand
GTGTGTGTGTGTGTGTGTCTTTGTGTCTGTGTTTGTGTGTGTGCGTGTGTGTGTGTGTGTGTGTGTGTGTGTGTGTGTGTGTGTGTGTGTGTGTGTGTGTGTGTGCTCTCAGTCCCTGTTGACCTGATGCAGCAGCACCATCAGGTGGTTTTGGCACCTAGAGAGATGAGTGATGTCGTAACCAGATATGACTGACAACAGAATCAAACAAAATTACGTTTCGTCTTTACATTCTCATCAAATGCCTTTTGTGTCAAACACTCGTGGCTAAATTGTGATGATCATTGTTTTTTAATGTTTGTCTCAGGGTTTGTCAACATAATGAGTTGATTAAGATAAATAACTAAGATAATGAATTTTAAAATTAATGTAGAGTAACACAGTCAAAAATGGACAAATGCATAGAATAGTGCAAAATCTGCCAAGCTGAGACAAAATCAACCATATCAGTTGGATATTTGTCAGATGAAAATTAAATAATTCATGATTTCTTTTCTTTACCAGAACCATCAGTGCTTCAGCTGTTTTTACAAACAAGCGGTGCATGATTGATTGTCTTAACCACAGGCTGCAGTCTCTTGACAGCCAATCAGCTGGCACCAGACGTGTGTGTCCCATCATTAAGAGTGTGTAGGAGTCTGACGTTCCCACGTCAGAAAACCTGACAGCTTCTCTTAGTCTGCCATGTCGCACACCAGTGTTCATACATATAAGATGGATTTAGTCACATTTGATACAGAAAAGTATTTTAAACATGTATGTTCTGTCCTCTGACAGAGGAAAGGTGCACCCCCGCCTCTCCCAGCGGGATTCTGGGACAGGACGGGTGACCGTGGAAAGCAGGGATAGTAGATGGTTGGTGTGCTAGTTGGGAGATGAATGAATAGATGGATGATGCATCCAGATTGTGTGTATCTGTTCTATGAACATGGGCGTCTCGCTGAGCTGTTGGGATTCATTGCAGAAGTGTTTATATTTCCCTGTAGTCTATGGACTAGCCCACACTGGCCATCACTATATCTAATTTAGCGGTAATTTAGAATAAAACGGAATAGCTTGACACTTTCACCATTGACTTTTTGTCAGTGAAAACAGCAGTGCAGATTTACTCTCACAAACTCGCTGTGACACATGCACATACACATGTGAGCACGCGCATACACACACACACACACACACACACACACACACACTCACATAGTTTAAAGAGACACTCTGTCCATCTGCTACGTACAAGAGCAGGAAGATGGAGGGTTTGTATTACCGTACTTTGGATTCTTAAACTGGACTTGCAAAGCAGATTACTGATTAAGCCTCTAAATCAAATGTTTTGACCATACATTTGCATTCTCGTTTGTTTGTTCTCCTTTTTCTTCCATGATATGATCTGATAAGGAAATGTCTTAGTCTGAAAATTTGTTTTTGACAAAGTTATTTCACACTCTCACTTGATTCCTCCACTGTGTGGAAAGAAAAACGACTTACATAATCACAGTAAAACTGAATTAAAATTCAACAAACACACAGGACAACCATCATTATTTTGTCCTTTTCCCACTTGAGTTTGATGAAAAAGTCATCGCGCTTACCTGTTTACTTCCCCTGTGCGTTTTCTCTCTGCCTTCCTGCTCCTGAGCCTTAAATCTTCACCCGCCCAGTGCAAAGACCTGTTGTTTCTCCCCTGTTGCTCCTCCTCAGCATCACTGCTTCTCTGTGCTCCACTCTTCCCCCACCGCTCACCACTTCTCTTTCTACCCATCAGCTCCGCCCTGAACTGGAAACAAACCACACACCCACTTATTATAATGAAGACGAGAGACACCCAGTGGAGCTCAGTGTTGGTCCCCAAAGCAAAGTGATGGTGATGCCGACTTGTGCCAGGCCCGCTGTGCACGGCTGTTGAAACCAAAGAAAAGGTGCCAGATAGGAAATTCAGTGTACTCAGTGTAGGATCTTGACGTTTCTAGCATAAAAGCAGAAAATAGCTAAGTTGTAATCAGCTTTGTTTTCTCTTTTGGGTTTCCTTTGGTGAATTTGTCATAGACCTCATCAGGTGTAGTTTTTCCAGAGATGTTTCATTTAATGCTTCAGTCTCTGACATCATCATTTGTCTATGAGCTTCATTTGCTTGTAGACTGACATGTACAAACTGTTCTGCACTGCGTACTTTGTTTTATATTCAGGTACATGTTGTGTTCGTGGATTCGTCATCTGCACCGACCCATCCTCATCACTTCAGAAAAGATCTCAGCATCATATAATGTTACTTATATGTACCGGTAGTGTATTTCATGTCAGTCTGAAATTTTGTAGTTGTCACCAAAAAACAGAACAATCAAAAGCATTTTCACTTTAGAGTTGAAATCTGTTGCAAGTGAATCCTTGAGTCATACCAACACAAAAGGAAAATTGTCAATTTTATTCAGATTTTGTTTAACATTCAGCCAAAAATGTAAGTGACAGCTTTACTGACAAAATCAGAACTATCAAACACCTCTTAGAAAACCGTTTAGTAACATGGGTACATGTAGCACCATCATCTGGTGAAAGCACACTACTGCAGCTGCATCTGCTTGACTTTGGTCCACTAGTTTCTTTCCCTTGACTTTAGCTCTGCGTTAGCTCGACTGTCCTGTCGCTGTAGTGACAGCAGGATAACTAACACTATTGCACATTATTAAGCACATGCGAGTGTAATTTGGGGGTTTATGAGAGAACTTATTAATGAGATGAGGGGGATGAGCAGCTTCTTCTCTTTGTCGGTTCAAGAATACATTGTCAGCTGCAGCCACTGAGTGAGAAAGAGACACAGGGGACAGTCAGTGCAATCGGAGAGGACAAAACGCCAAACATCCTGTAAAATCAGCATTTACCTCCTTGACATCCAGAGTGATATTGCCAGAGTTCTCCTTATCCAGAGTCTTGAAGGCTCCTGGAGCACCACACAGATCAGAGAATATTTAATGTTTTGAATCATCGACGATTGCTTTGACAAGGTTTGACTGTCAGGTGAAAAGGCTTGAGCCAGGGAAAGCCAAAGAAAAATCGATAGAGAGAGAGAAGAAAAGATGGAGTCACAGAGCGGGGGGTGTGGAGGGGTGGGAGACTTACTGCACATGGCATCCAGGCGCACAAGGCAACCGACGTAATTGTCAAAGTCCATGTTTCCCTTCTCATCGCTATAGCGACGGATAATCAGCTTGTATAGATTGTCATTCAGGGGGAAACCTAGACACACACACACACAGACACACAGTTAGAGCGTTGCACACAGATGCTCACACAACCTCAGACACAAAGTTTCCCCACCTGCAGCTTTGAAGGCTCGTGGCAGCTCTTTCGAGCAGATCACACCAGAGCAATCGGCATCGTGTGACTGATAGATACCCTGTTCAATGCAAACAGCCAATGAGACACAAACACTCATTGATTATGCAAATTGTGCCCACAGCTGATAAACATACATACAAATTCCATACAGATAAAAAGATGGGATCCTCAAAATAAGATAAACATTTTGCCACAAATATACTAAGGTGTCAGGAGGCGTGGACGGTTGGTGTAGCGCACTGACCTGCCACCTTTTGATGTTGTTCCAGAGGTATTTGAACTCATGAAAGCCCAGTTTGCCTGTGCTGTCAGACTGAGGTCAGCAGGTCAAAGGTCAAACTGGGATATTATGACCTCTAATAACATACACAGTGCTCAAACGTTACTATTTAAGATTTTTTTGTAATTAGCACAACTATTAGTGTTATTGCACTGTTTATCACTGTAAACATTCTGCATTTGATGCTATCAATTTACTGCTATCAATCAACTGGCATTTATAGTCTTATCACAAAAACTTTTGCTGCAACAACTAGTCACCACAACAATATCCGCGAAAAGACGATCACACGACTGACAATTGCAAATGTCTACAGTCCCAATTAAATGGCTCTATCAGCACCATATCGTACTAAGGGATACATCCATGACAGCAACCATGCTTCTGCACGACTCGATGGTGAACCCATCAGTCTTCAGGCTTGCGTCTGAAACCCAGAACAAGACTCATCACAGGAGCACAAGAGGAGTTGTCGATCAGCTCAGATAAATTAAGTTAGTTTTGAAAAAACAAAGCCAGATAAAAGCTGTACTTACGCTTGGAAATGATCCTGTTGAGGATGCCCATGAGTTCATTGGGACTCACCTCCATGTCCTGGACACACACACACACGCATACACACACAGTGAGGGGTGTTGCTTCAACCATAACAAAGTGTCTGTTTCCTTTGAGCTGCGCCTTCCTGTCCCTGCTCTCTTTTCATAGTTTTCCGTTCTAACCATGTCAATATCCAAAAGGACTATTAGCTTGTTAATCTAAAGTAGATTTGTAGCAATCCATGACAAGATTTGATGTAAAGATTTATCATTTCATCACTGGATCACTTGAGGGTTACACACAAGCACACTGTACAACTTTTCGGTTTGATTAACAAATAGCGTATCAAGCGGCATAACTTCCATCAATGGAATCATTGCAGGATGTTCAGCTCATGCTGCACAAGCTCTTATCAAACTGGACGAGAAGTGTTACCACATTTAAGTCATTTTCCACCTTTCTGTTCTCATCCTTTCCAAGATTTGCTGTATGATTTTTGTGGAGATCCAGAAGTGTTTGAAGAGATCACATGTCTAACAATAGCCGTTTAAAGCACCACAGTGGGACCAATGATAAACATATTCAGAAATTACGGTAGCAAATTTTAAATAACGGAAAACTATACTGGAATAGTTTTATCAGTGTATTACAGTTGTTAAACTGTTCCACCTGTAGTCTCCCAAGGGGGTATCGATCGAAACAAGGACTGGCTCTGTGGCGCAATGGATAGCGCACTGGACTTCTAGACATATGTAAAGGTATTCAAAGGTTGTGGGTTCGAGTCCCACCAGAGTCGTTAGTCTTCTTTTTTTTTTTTTTTTGTTGAAAAATGAAATTTTCTCGCTGAGTGCCTTGAGAAGCATAGCACTTCTCCTCAAAGGGGAGGATGAGTGAAATGGAGACAAGCCTGGGGGTCTTGGGGCAAAACAGGTAAATCAAAATCCACCCATTATGCCAAAAAGGCAGATAAATACACTGAGGAAATCGAAGTATTTTCTGACCACTTATTTATGTAGTAGTTAAATATGCTGTAATGAAATGTTTTCCAATGGGTCGGGAGATTTCAGTTCTGCTTAGATCTCCTGTCCAGCCCACAAATGGTATGAAGGTGAATGAAAAGCTGTCAGTGTTTCGTTGAAGGTGCAACGCAGACATTCCAATGGATGGACGCAGCTAGAGCATCGGGCTGTGTCTCTGCAGCCTGTTGCTGACTCCGCCCCCCAGGATCAGAGGGCCTACACATCGCGGCTGTGTTTTGCTAGGAGAGTAGCTCCACCCAGAGATGTTCAGTACTAGTAGAACTGGTCATACACCCCTTGTGAGTCACAGAGAGATACACACATGCGTGCACACCCTTCAAGCATTGGAGCCGCCCCGGCTGACAATGGAAGGAATGCAGAGAAAGCCTGGAATGGTCTCTCTCTGCCTTGCTGCTTTAAATCTCTCTCCCTCTGTTTTAGAGGCAGCAAGTCAGTGTCGCTGTCTTGAGATTACGCCGATTATTCCGGAGTGACACAGTCTGTCGCCTCTGTCTCTCAGTTCTTTTGTTTTTGCAGGGCTTTTGTTCAGATTGAGGGGAGAGGTTCATTCTGCACCATCAGCACTACGTTATATTCTACGGTACTCAATGTATGATTGTGTTTTTTCCAGTTCCTTCAACACACAAACAACCACAATACTTCACTGAAAAATTGGGCGATCGTTCCAATGGGAGAGAACAAACCATGTCTTTGTCCAAGTCAGGGGACAGCTATTGATGTTATTATAGATGACAGAGACCCAAATGGCAACAATAGTGTGTAAAATAGGATGGCTACACAGGACAATGGCAAAGAAATGTCTCCCTCTATGTGATGAGAGAAGTGAAGGTAAAAGACCAGAGCGCAACCTGCAAAACCTGCCTGCTGTGACAATAAACTAGACAAGTATGTAAAGTAGACAGGTTAGGTGGCCTGTGGATGACGATTTGGCAAAGGGAAGAAAAGATGGATAGGCGGTTTGAGAGAGGAGCATGGGAATGTCTTACTCTAAAAGTGCTTTTATCATGAAAAAGTAATCCACCTTTACAGAATGTGTTGTCGAGTGCAAGGTGTGTTGCACCCGTCAATCATTCCACAAACACTGACAAACTAAACAGGGTTGCATGCAATGAGATAAAAAGAATGTTAAGTATGTATATATTTCATATAAAAATCAATACACAAAGTAATAAATGGCAAATCCTTTGGAGGGCACAGCGGTGAGCAGAACAATTAAAAAGTTGTCATTCAGTGATGGAAGAAAAATAAGTTGGATGATATTTGAAAAGACACATTGATCCTGAGACGCAACTGTGTCCATGTCTGGACACTTTTTCTGCTGACGTTTCAAATACAAATGCAACTGCGAAGTTTTATTTCTAATATAATTATTTATTGCTACTATTTATTCCACCTGTGGCTTGAATAACACTGGCTTGAATGAATAATAATATTACTGGCACTGAAATCAACAGGCAAAATGTGATGTGATTGCAATATCTACACAGTATAACATTGATGTGTTATGAACTTACATCGCCTGCAAGCTGCTGGAAAACCCTTCGAAATTGTTTCTCCTCGTCAGATTCATGGCTTTCAGCATAGGCCAGGGGTCTGCGTGGAGGAGGCTGGATACCCACACACACAGAGCACCCAGTGTTAGATCAGAGCCAAATACACATTCCTGGGCCTAAATGTATTCAGGCTGTACTAAGGAGCTCTCTCCGAGCTCAGCATGAGGATGCGCACATTGCACAGGACTGTGACACTAATTGATGAAACTGATGGAGACTTGACTTACAGGATCTGAAGGCATAAACATGGCAGGATCGATGTCGCAGCTGCAGGGAGATAGAACAGTGTCAGGGAGCAGGATTATGAAATCAAATCAAGTTTTTCATCAAATCTTTTCATCCAGTCTTGTACATATAAAGGAAGTACAACTGTGTTTTCCAAAGTGTTTGCAACGTCTTCACAACAGGCTCACTTGTTCCTCAGTGAAAGATGTTTTTGTAGTCATGAGCACAGTGTGGGCAGCAGATTGTGGCAAAGTAGTGAAGTATACAAAAGAAATAAAAAATAAAAAGCTCGTGCCAGAAATTCTGAAGTTTTGGAACAACCATGCTCAAATGTTAAGCAATGGAAAAATTAGCTGGACAATGAAATTTTTGTTGTTTGGCCATGAAAAATGGGTGTGGACTGCATGAATGGACGCACATGGTCCATGGTGCACATATTTGTTGATTGTATGACTTATCTGCCGTTCTCAAATATTGTTTGATCAAAACATCAGTAAAAGAAATCGTTGGGAGTTGTCATGTTGTAGAATGACAGATGACTTGAGGGAATGCTTCACTCTGCAACCAGCGCAGCTACTGTATATGTACCACAGCTGGATGAAGCGAGTACATTGCACTGATTTAACAGTAAAGATACTTGTGACAGAGATACGCAACTGTGTACACATGTCTATGTGATGTGTTTGTGTGTGTGCTTTTGTACTTACACGACCTTCAGAAGGCCTTTAACAAACCCTCCCAGATTCATTTTGCTGCCTGTTACACAGATAGAAACAAAGTGATCAAACAGCTGCACTGTAGCTCCTCGACTCTGGTGATCAATGTCTACGCCAATCAAACACGGATACACACACACAAAGATGCAAAGTGAAAGACTTTGAGCAGGAAACAGATTAAGGTGTGACACAAGACAAATTAAGCAGTTTAATAAGCAGTGTCTATCTATCTATCTATATCTTTAAGGCCAATGGGGTGAAGTCTTCAATTGTAGCTGTATGTCTACGTTGCTCACCTGCAATCAATACAAATGTTTTCACCCATTGTCTCTCACTTTCTAGTTTTGTTTACTACGGGACTGACTTTAAACTACCACTAGGGGCGTTGTGGTTGTATTGGCTGTTTTGCTGATTCATTTTTATGAATTTTAAGAGTGGCGTTGAGGGCTCCACTACCAAGTCAATATTGAGACGTCAAATTAGGCAGCTCACTCACAAATGTACGTCTTCTGCGTGTACTTAGTCATGCCAATGTAGACATTCCGCGCACTTCTAAACACGGCTTTACGCCCTCACATTCACACCTATAATGTCATATCTGCTTACTTATTTTACAGTGTTAACTTGTCGTAAAATTTGCAGGACTATCTGCCTGCCCTGGTAAATGATACGGATATGAAGGCTGGGGTCAAGTAATGTCTGCAGGCGTATCGGGTAGCAGCGTACACGCACCTCCGCAAAAACACACACGCTGGCAAGCGCACCTCTGTTAAGACTCCATGTAGATAGCAATGAACATTTGGTGCTACTTACCACGTACTTTAACTCCTCCGCGAAGCAAGAGAGGCTACAAAAGCGCGTCTGACAGCGAGAAGGAGCTTTGGCAGGTCAGACAGTTGGTGAGTGAGTAGGTGAGGGGAGGGACAAGGGTGTGTGTGTGTGCGGGTGTGTGGTGAGGCACCCGTACTTCTACAATCCAAACAGACTGGAATATCCGAGTTCTTTGTCAATGCATCACTAACCAAGCCCAGCCCACACAGCGCTCTCTCTCTCTCTGTCTCTGTCTCTCTCTCTCTCTGTCTTTCTCCACCCCACCCATTCGGGATAGGGTGAGGCCGCTTTCTACTGGTCTTAGTGCTCATTAGTATGAACGTATCCTTCCATTGAGCACGGAAACACACTGATTAATTCATAATGTGATTATCACAATATTGATTAAAATATGAAAAAATAAGACACACGACTCAGGCAAGCGCGTTATCCCAAAGTAATGCATTTGTCAGTATATTACCGATTAAAATATTGTGCTAACCGAGAAGAAAAAACACATCTACCAGTTATAAAATCTGAACTCAATTCGTTTAAAGGCCATATATGTTGTTAAACAGCATTTGCCTAATTTTTAATGTTTGAAATGTAATTAGAAAAAAATAGTCGATTTTGCACACTTCCGGTCAATGAAGTCACCCGGAAGCAGGAAACAATCCGCTTGTTGTGAGTTGTCATCCCACTTCGCGTTGCTGCTGCGACGCCGTCTTCCTCCTTCCTCCAATAATGGCGGGCATGACGGGCTCGGTCCGGTCCGGCCCGGCGCTCCGTTCATCCGTGCTGCTCCTGCTGCTGCTGTCCGGGTTAAGCGGGCTCGTAGGGGCAGTGTCCGAACAGGGGAAGTGGTTCCTGGACGTGAGCAGCGTGAGTTACCAAAGCTAAGCGGAGAATCGATGCCGGAATTCGGTGGCTCGGTTCGTCCCCGTGAAGAAGAACTCAGAGAACTCCTTTACTACATCATCGTTGAATGCTTTTATTCGGCCACAACTGCCGTTGGCGAGTGATTCTCGGTGGCAGAGGCTGTAGGGTCCGTTGTTGCCGTCAGGTCGCACGTCGGTGTGCGTAGCACGCATCTAAACAAATGCACTGCCTGTTCCTGTTCGCCTATCAACTGCACTTAAACACAGCGCGGGAAATGAACAAAAATCCGTTAATAGAATCTCTAAGAAGTCACTATATCACATCTTCAGTGACGGATGACTCTGAAACACCTCAATCGGCGTGCTAACTGTAAATTCCACCAGTCGACACATCTCTTACTTAAACCTTTGTGAAGTTGGCACGCTAAAAATCAAACAACAATCCTTATCTTTGCCATTGAGAGCTCCTCGTTGAATTGGTGGTTTCAGGTTGCTATCGAGTGGGTCTAATCTAGGTCAGGTATATGATGTCACACTTGAGCTATTGCTGGAACTATTTCATGCACCGTTCCAGTAGTTATGAGGCAGACTAGATGGAGGAGGCCTCATGCACAAGACAATCTGCTCTCATACCCTGGTGTGAAATGGTTACAGTAATTAATTTCTGATATTGATTTTTCTCTTCTAGAACACGCTACAATGGGGTGTTACCAGCAAATATTGAAATGAAGCCGACATTTTTGGGCTCGGGCCATTGAATTCAGTGTATTGCAATGCTTGGGCCTGTTTCGATTTAGATCTGGTGTTAGCTCTATGCTGTGATGCAATTCTCAGTGTACACTGTGTTTTTAAGTTTTTTGCTACCCTTTCTCTGCATACAGGTGTGCTCATGTTCCGCTGACCTTTCCTTCAAAGTGTTAAATATTCGAAGTGACCCATTTTTTGTAATCGCTGTGTTATGGGACAAGTGCTGTGCACAGTGGTCTGGTACTATCCTTTCGCTGCATCCTTGCTCTGTTTCACGCAAGAATAGTTTTTTAAAAAGTATCAAATCGGTGTGAAGACATGGACCCTACCCAACGGCACAGGGAAGAATTGCAATTAATTGCGCACCAATTTTTTCGCCCCCGCCCGCACGACTAATGGAATGAAGTCTCTCAGCATTATAAGATTCTCTATGCCAACCGATCCTTGGCTATGTCGCAGATTCGTATGTACAAAAAGCGATAATGTTACAGTTTGTTTAGGTCATCGCACAGTTTGTCACGTCATTTCCATCACCTTCCCGGAAAAGAGAAGTTGGGCTCAGTAAGTCAGTTTCGGAGGTAATGCCTCCAGAGAAACACTGTTGAAATGCTGACAGAGTCCAGAAATTTCAGCGTTGTTGTAAATGGTGACACCTGAGTTAATTTAAATGACAAATGGTTGCAGTCTGCTTTATTTTTCTTGGAATGTCATCAGAATCAGAAATACTCAGAAACCACTCATTCTTTACCTGTGGGTTATGATGTATTTGTGTACAAACAAATTTGGGATTTCAGGCACATAATGTCTACGTCATTGTTTCACTTGTTATTGATGAGTGACTGACATAAGGAAACACGTGAGCTCAGACCTCCATATTCGTCTGTGGTTTATCTGCACCTCACATTATTTGCCTGTAACACACTGCGACTGTCGTCTACCGGTTAAACCAAGGATGATGACCGATAAGTCGTCCTCCACAGTGTGTGGTACAAATCTACCAAGATATGTAAAGCAATGTTGTTTTTCACAAAATATTTTTCATCAGACCCCATAGTAATTAAATCAGGAGTGAAATTGATGATTTGTCAGTACATGCTCCTAAAATGGGAGCTAAAAGTGACAAATTTTCACTGACTTGAAATTAACGCTCTGTCATGTTTCTTTCCTCCAGGAAACTCTGAAGAAGCAAAACCATTTCTTTGTCACTAAAACACTCTTTAACAACACCCTCATCAAACTCAAAAGTATGTTACCTCTCCCTGTCTTTGCTCTCTTTCATTAACAATACTTCATCATGTTAATCCAGGCTCAAACGTGAGTGTGTGTGTGTCTGTGTGCATGTGTGTGCCTGTTGCAGTGGTCGCAGAGAGCTGGAACTCCTCCTCGCCTGTTCAGCTGAATGTCTCGTGGTATCTGAGGAACTCGCATTGCTACAATGAAGTCTTCAGTCTTGACGTAAGACTTTTTTGGGGGGTGATGGGATTTTGAGGTAGTTTATTTGGCCATGAGGGAGATTGTCTCCCCGCATGTGACCCGTTCTCACTATTTGAGGATCCAGTCTTGCTGTCTTTCTCAACATTTGGACAATGGCTTCCTTTTTTATGAGAGGAGTCAGGAATCAAGTCAACACTTGCGACATTTCATGACAGACTGACAGGACTTGAGATTACAATCTTACGTGTACACTCTGGTGCTGTGTAGTACTTTGTGTTACCATACTTACCAAGATGGACCTTTATTATTTGTGTCTGGAGAAATCTAGATAGTTGGGCAGCCATAAAGTTAAGAAATGTAGAGCAAGAAACAAGTAACAACATGTTACATCATACACACACATTTTCATTAAAGGTGTGAGGAAAAATGTTGTTTATTATATATTATATATGTTTATTCATCATTCAGGCCAAACGGGCTGAGGGTTATTTCGGGTCAACTGAGGTCGTAGCAGGTGGAGGAGGTGGATTCTACGTTTTCCACCAGTATCCTGTGATCTCCTGCGAGCCACGCAGTTGTCATTTTGTGGTGAGAAGCACACATGATGACAAACAAACACTTTTTCTCACATTCTCACATGTGGATATGCCCACACAAGAACAACAATGGAAAACTGTATAAATTTCTTAACTCTAAGATCTTTATTTTTGAAACAGTTTGGCTTGGATGTCTTAAATGAACCCATCATCAAACTGAGAGACCCAGCATCAGAGCAGGTAGGAGGACAGACAAGATGCACGGCTCCTTAAATTTGAAGTCCTTCATTTGAGCCGACAAGCACCTGCAGTAGTCGCCTCAGTGCAGCGTGTAGCTTCAACCCTCTGTCTTTGCCCCCTCAGCCAGTCACTGAGACGACGGCAAAGAAGACGAGAAGAGATGTGAATCCACAACCCAAGGTATGATTGATAACCCACCCACATATAACATGACCTGCAAGACAGCATATAGAAGATCCCTCACTATCTCTCCCTCTCTCTCTCTCTACCCTCTATCTCTATCTTTCTCTCAGCCCGCTGCTGGAGAGGTAGTTCAATCGGGAGAGGAAAAAGAAGCTGCTCCAATCAAACAGGTCTGTGATGTGCCTGCCGCAACTTTGTTATCACCCTCTTTTCAAATGTAAATTCGTTATTGGCCCCTGAGGGAACAGCAGTAAAATTAAAATGGAAATGAGGCTGCAAAAGTTTAATCTTGACATTGTGTGCATCATCGAAATTGAATCGATTTTCACATTTCAGGTGCAGCCTGGCGATGCCAGCAAGGACACCAAGAAGGTGAAAACTCGCCTGCTGACAGCTCGGTTCATAACAGACAACAGCTAACAAACAGAAACACTTCAGTGACCCCGTTCACAAAGTTTTATTGTAAAGCGCTGGCAAGTGGAAACTACTACTGCTAGATAAGCAGTTTATATGTTTATAGAAATTACAGATGAATCGTATGTGTTTATTGACAATGGAAAATACATATGGTTAGTAACATAAAGCTGTACTTTGCTGGGTTATAATTATGTAAATAATGTTTGCATTGAGAACTGTTGTTTTGTTCAGGTATCGTATAATGCCCACTTCGACGCTGTGGCAGAGAGTTGGGAAGACAGCCCCTACATGTTCATCCTTTACGTCAGAG
This sequence comes from Carapus acus, assembly GCA_900312935.1. Lineage (NCBI taxonomy): Eukaryota > Metazoa > Chordata > Actinopteri > Ophidiiformes > Carapidae > Carapus > Carapus acus. Next base: position 21,262 of record OMPJ01045845.1, on the reverse strand, counting down.
AGGTGCTCGACAAAAGCCGAGCCTCTGAATCGGCGCCCTGGAGCCTACAACGTGAGTCCACACACACACCCAACGAAGACTATTCGACCACTCTACACCAATCCACTGACCTGTTCTGTTCTTTTTGTAGTTGAGATCAGCATGACGGGTCCTCATGGCTACATATCTGCCACTGAGTGGCCTCTGATGATGGTGAGAACACAGAGGCAGTCTGCGTTACTCCCTACATGACATGGAGAGGACGTAATGGAATATTCCTCTCTACTGAAAATGTCTGTTGTGTTGCTATCCCATCTTTCAAACCTTAAGTGGCATCCACACAAACACATTGGCCATTTCTCCTCTCCTCTCCTCTCGCAGCTGTCATAAAATTAGCCATTTCGACTCTTTCTTTCTCCATCGCTCCCCAGTTCTACATGGTGATGTGCATCGTGTACGTGCTGCTGGCCGTTCTGTGGCTGGTCCTCTCAGCGTGCTACTGGAGGGAGCTGCTCAGGATCCATTTTTGGATCGGAGGTGTCATCTTCCTGGGCATGTTGGAGAAAGCCGTTTATTATGCTGAGTTCCAGAACATTAAGTACGATGGCTTGTCAGGTACAGGTCGCCGCGTTGGCACTTAATTAGAATGCTCTCGTACCACACGAAGCTCAACGGGGGTAAAGCAGTGACATTGTAGCAGCCGTGTTATTGTGATGTTGTTGTGTGTATGTGCCTGCAGTCCACGGCGCAGTGGTGTTTGCAGAGCTGCTATCTGCAGTGAAGAGGACTCTGGCCAGAGTGTTGGTGATTATCGCCAGTCTTGGATACGGCATCGTTAAGTGAGGACAGAGGAGAAAAAAATAGTGAAACATCCTCAGGTCTGACTAACAAACAATTAACACTCACTTCTCTCTCTCTCTCTCTCTCTCTCTCTCCCACACTTTGTCTCTCTCTGTCCCTCTGTCCCCGCCTCTCCCTCTGTCCCCAGGCCCAGACTCGGGGCTTTGCTCCACAGAGTTGTGGGTGTCGCTTTGCTCTACCTGATTTTCTCCACGGTGGAAGGAATACTCAGAGTCAACGACGTAAGTCTCACAGCAGCACACAACAACGACGGCGTGTTAAGGTGTGCATGCTTGCGTGTGTGTGCATGCGTGTGTCTAACCTGCCTGTCTCTCCAGGATCCAAGCGACGACACTCGCACTCTAATGTTGTGTGACATAGCGCTGGCCTTCATTGACTCCTGCATTGTCTGGTGGATATCCTTTAGCGCGCGTGGGCACACGCACATACATGCTGACACACACTTGTACACATACTTGCATGCGTACATCCAAGGCAGCTGACGCTTCATCTCTTCGAGGTTGAACTGGATAGATAAGGCTCATCGCAGCAAACCTCAGAGCAGCGTGCCATGGTCACACCAATATAGTGACAGTGTTTCTTCCCTTCTCTATTTTCCTCCTCCCCCTTTTGACTTTTATTTCTCTCACCCTTTCCATGGCACTGCTCCTTGTCAACCACCCTCTTTCTTTCTCTCTCTCCTGCACCAGGCTGAAGACGATGTTGTTCTCCTGGCTGCTATCCCTCTTGCTGTGCTCGACTCTACCCTCTGCTGGTGGATATCCACTATCGCTCCTCTCCTCCTTACTAAAGTAGCACCCTCCCAGCTCTCCCTACTTTTGTCTGCCGATTGTGTTTTCCCTTTTGCGTTACAGTCTTGTTGACAGTGTCAAGTTTTTGCCTTTTCACACAAATCCTTTCATCAGGCTTTCTTTCTCGACATTCCTCTCTTGGTTAATGTGACATATGCTCTGTTCTGTCCATGTCTACATTTACTTTTATTGTCGTCCTACACCTCCACCTTGTCCTTGCTATTTTCCTCCCCTGTTTTGCTGGGGTCAGGTTTTCTCTGTTATTTTCTCTGTTGTGGGTGTTCCTTGACTACATCGTCACATCTTTGTGAGCTTGGCTCAGACTATGAAGCTGCTGAAGCTCAGGAGGAACCTGGTCAAACTCTCTCTGTACAGACACTTCACCAACACGCTCATCTTTGCTGTCATAGGTATGCAAAACAGCCTGTGCAAGTATGTTTTGGTATTTCCATGCATGTACTTTTTTATTAATTATCATTAATTTCTGTCTTAATTTGTGTTTTTAGCATCAGTTATCTTCATCATCTGGTCCCCAAGGACTTTCAGGAAGTCCACATGCCAGTCTGTAAGTATCAAATATGAGGGAAATGGTGTTTGACCTGGGATATTACTTTTTCAATATTTATTTCCACTTCCATGTCATTGGAGGTCCCACTTGTACCACAGTTGTTAAAAGAGTTTTGTTCTTTTCCAGTGTTTTGTTCTATCCATGTTATGTTCAGTCGCATGTCGTCAAATTTCAAATTTCTAGTCATTCATTAGCAAGTTCTGTCTTTCTCAGGATTGGAGGGAGCTGTGGATAGATGATGCGTTTTGGCGCTTCCTCTTCTCCATCATCCTGTTGGTCATCATGTTCCTATGGCGACCATCGGCCAATAGCCAGAGGTACAACCAGGGCTTATCAAAAGACATTTTCCTCCAAATCTGTCTTAACATCGCCTCTCCATTTTGTCTGTCAGATATGCATTTAGCCCATTGGTGGATGAAGAAACTGATGAAGAGGAGAAGGAGCCCATGATGAACGAGGCTTTTGGTTTGCTACATTTATGTCCCTTTATCTGTCTATTCTTCTTCACCACTCTGCTGCTGTTAACCCTTCCCCCTGCTTTCTCTCTCTCTACACCCTCCTCTGTCCCTCCATGCATGTCTCTTTGCTTACTTTTATCCCCTCCTTCCTCCAACCTTGTCCTGTTTTCCATCCCATCCGCTCCCCTCCTCTTCTGTAATAATGCTCTTTAATCATTTCCACTCCTCTGTGTCTGCAGAAGGGATGAAGATGAGGGGAGTGAAGAATGAAACCAACGGTACTGCCAAAGCGAGCAAAGTGGTGAGTGCAGCCATTTTTGCTGAGTGATGGAGAACTACGCTTCTGATGAAACTCAAAAAGTGGTTACAACATGGTGACCTTTTTCTTCAGGATGAGGATCTTAAATGGGTAGAAGAAAACATTCCCTCGTCTATTGCCGATGTGTAAGTATCATTACCGGGAAGGTGCCAGAGTTATGTTATTTACCTGCCATCATGGCTGATCCAAACTCTATTGTGTCTTCACAGAGCCCTGCCCCCCCTGTTGGATTCTGATGAGGTAAGACATTGGATCAGAACGCCCTCAGGTCTATAGTAACCACAGAACTGCCTCTGCCCCCTGTGGCCAACCTGTGGGACTGCAGAAAATTAAAATCCTAATTGATTAGTAGGGTAAAGAAAGCTGGCAGGGGGTTCCTAAGCCACACATTTCTTTCTTGCTTGAATTTAATGTAAAGATATCCATGTAAATCTAAATCTCCTTTTATCTGCGGAGTTAATTACAAACAAAACTGAACAATCATTAATCAGTTGTATCTATTTAGAATAGCTGGCAGTTGCATGTTTGTAGCCCTGCCAGGCATGAATAGAGGTCATACGTAACTTTCAGATCCAGCTTGTGGATCCCAACTCCATGTCACCGGTTGATAGATTGCCACCCAAGCAGAGAACCAATTGCTCTCTGTTAGGTTGATGTATTCACAACAAAAACACTCAAACTGACAACACAAAGAAGCAGAAGGGGTCAGTCATGCGAAATGTTGTTCTAGATTGGAGCGGCAGAGGGCATCGGGCAATGAGCAGAGCGCATGTGTGCCATGGTTACGTCACATTGTTTATAGCAAGCCGTTGTCATGGCGAGCTGAACAATGGAGCAGGCATTCCTCTGTGTGACAGCGAGGGAAGGTGTGTGCGAGAGCAAGAACATTTCGTGTTTCCTGTCAGGCAAGAAAGGATGGTAGTGCAGACAGCCATTAACCCTCGAGAACCACAACCACAACCACAAATAAAAACAAGAGGGATATGTTTTAACTTTGTGTGTAACTGCAATTACACACTCATTCTTTCATGTTCCCGTTGTGGTTACTGTGGTTTGTGTCTTATTCACAGGAAATCATGACAACAAAGTTTGAGATGTCCAAGATGGAGTGAATGAGCGGAGAAGAGGAGCATCTAAGAACAAATGGGACTGGAGGGAAAAGGAGATGCAGTGTGGACTGCAGCCACAGGAGAGGTGCGAGAGGATGGAACGGTTAAGAAGCACGTGCTAAAAGCTCTAGCTGGACGGGCACAGCAGTGTTTGCAGCGTCGGTTTGTGATTTAATCCCTGACTTTTTATCAGCTTTGTAAGCCGTGAATGTACATAGACTGGGAGCAAAGTCCGTCGCAGCTCATGCTTTTGTTTCAACTTTGTATTGTCTTTTTGTATTTATGTCTCCAAATGAGTAGTATGCGAGCCTCTCCTTGCTTGCCTTCTTTATGTTCGCACCTGAAAGGTGAAGACTTGTGCAATGTTTAGCTGTTTTTATTTCTACTTACAAGCTGTTTCTAATCTAAAACAAAAATAGTGATTATATGGAGCTTTAATTGGTTTGTGCAAAACACTGACATTTGATTTTTTGTGAGTGACAACTTGTACACAGAGAAACGCACAGCAGCAATGTTGGACAACACTCCGTCTTTGTTTGTAGTTAGCTTGTTGGACCGTTACATTCATGTCTTGGTCATTTGTCATGTGTTTTTGTCGGTCACCAGAACACATGCCATCTACAATACAGTATATGCTTGTTTGGCTCACCCACATTTGGCTTATCTTGAAGAGTGAAAATGTACCCAATCAGTTCACTGGTAAAAATTTATTTCAGTTTCTGGCCTGTCAAAAAAAAAATTTTTAAGTTTCCATTCTGCGTCCTGTATCTATTTGTCCCAGGATTTGTGTGAAACGGGCCCCGTTACGTACTGAATCTGCCTTTCGACGTAATGTATCCTCTCGGCTGGGGTTGCGGTCTCCAGTAATTGGTCCGCGATGCCACGTGACCCTGCCTGTGTTGCCGTGGGAACAGTCTTTTCTTTCTTCTCGCCGCCTGTTCACGTCTCCGCTCGTGGCACTTAAATGGTGCGTGTCCGCCGCGTGGTTTTCTTGACGTCGCCCCCTGCAGGCCGTCTGAATGACTGCAGGAACATTGCGATTGCGTCATAATCAGCAGGCGTTAGCAGCTCGCGTCTCGCCTTGAATTAATCGCCCAATGTGTTATTTTCACAGAAAACATCATTAACTACGCATTACACGCAATTATTTCTTGTCTACTACTCTAGTACAAGAGCCTTTAAATTGCAGTTGACTGCCACGGGAGAAGAAAGTAATTTATTGTCAAGTCTCTTTTCAGTTGATGCCCCATGCAATCGTCCAGTAAAATTGTTTTTAAGATGCATTATTTGCTATTTGCTTATGAATGCATACGTTACCATATTATAATGTGTAATATATTTTTATATTGCATACTTCTGCTTCTAGGTATGCACTGATCCCTAATGCATTCTACACTCTGCAAGGTAATGGAGGTTGTAAATGTGGAATTTTAAGTTTTTGAAATAAAAAAAAATTGCTGTTGATTATTTTTCTTCAGTTGCTCAGCCAAAATCTAACTTCCAATGATTGGATCGAGGGCCTGCTCAAACAAACAGGATTTAGTACATCATCCCTGGCAGTGTAAGTATAGCCAAGTTTCACATGTACAGTAAATTGTTGAACCAATGCATGCTGTACTCAAATTGATTACTTGGTGTTGACAATGAATTTTGTGCAGCATCTTTTGTGTTATCAAGATTTCCACTGGGAAGTGTGATCATTCTAACTGATCACTACATATGGATCTTTGGAACAAAAAAACTTGGGAGGAGGATTAAATCGAGTCATCTTCACCAGCCATCAAGACAGTAACCACAACCGTCCACCAAGTGGGGTTGTAGGACTGTGCAGGAGAGGAGAGGAAAGGTAGTTTCTGCCCTTTCCTATATGACACCTCTGCAAATACATGTTTACCCAGGAGATAGCGACTGAATGTACTGGGAAAAGTGTCAGTGGAGTAGGACTGATTCATTCCTGTGGGAGAGCTGAAGAGACAGCGGCTCACAGGAACCAGATTTACCAAAACACACAGCTCCGCCACTGCCTGGCAAAGGCTCTGACCGCCTCAGGAACACTCCAAAGAGACCTCACCACAATGATGGCACGATGGGCACGTTGGAGGTTTGACTCCCTGGATGATAATCCTTATATTTAATATTTCCAGTTTTCACAGTGGAGAACGCACAGCACAACAGCACACGACATCTTTTGCGTCTGCAAACCTGCCTGCCAAAATGTCGGCAAATGAGCCACCCCGCTGACACTGTGCGTCTGTGCATGTGTGTCTGTGTGTGTGTGCTACTGTACTCCAGCATTACGCAGTAATAACATAATCCCCCAGATTTAGCCCAGCAGTGAGACAGTATGCTGCCTATTTCAACCGCCGGTTGGGAATTACCGGCAGCACACACTTTACAGATGGCTTGACATGTGCTACTATTGATGCCGGTGTTTGTACCATGTGGTGTGAGGGGGTCTTGGGAGGGAAGCTGACAGGGTCCAAGATTAAGATTTACAGGGCCAAAGATATTAGGAAGACGAAGAAACCTCCATCGACAATGGCGCTCGGTTTGAAATGTGGAGGGTTGAAATTTATTTGGAAAATTGTCTAGCTGGCATAAAAACCTGTACCTCTGATGAAGATATGTACATCTGCGTGGGTGGGTGCGTGAGTGTGTGTGTGAGGGGAGCTGTGTTTGAGGCTGTTCAGAGGCAATTTGGTTCCAATGAAAAGGTTTTGTGGCCCCGTGCGTGTTCACTTTGTGAAGTTGTTGCGCACTCGTCCATAATTTTCCCATTAGAGGTGTGAATCAGCCACAGTGGGAACCACTCACACAGGACGAGTGTGTGAGCAAGAGTGTGGTGTGTTTGTCACGTTGGAGAAAATGCACATGTACACCACAGGCTCTGCGTGCCAGCCAATGTGTTGAGGATTTTTTCGAAACGGAGAGCGAGGCTGTGTAGGATTCTGGATCTTGACTATGAGTCAGTCACGCTCCTCCGTCTGTGTTCACCGATCCTGATTGGCCGAACAGGTTTTTAGCGCACAGGTGTTTTGCGTAGCGATGAGACTTGAGACCTCAGACGCGGGGGTAGTGTTGCAAAGTGGATGGCAACCTTGACATGATATCAGGCGGTGGTTGGAACCCAGGCTGCTTTTGATGTCACAGTGTCCTTGAGGAAGATGTTGAATCATTCTGAGTTGCTCTTTTTGTTGTTCTTGTTCCATGTGCTATGTATCTTGTGTGTGTGTTTTTGTTCAATCATTAAATTACTACCTTCATGCTGAAATGGCACTAGAAATAAGAAAGTGCTACATCAGCTGTGGGGGAAAATGGCACTCTTTCAAAATGTAAATACTATCAAAAATGAGGCAAATTGACTTGGAACAGAATATTAACTAAAAATTCTATAAAAAATGCCAGTTTTTTCATTTTTTGGCTCTGATCGAAAATACGAAATGGACAAACGGGAAAAACGGGAGTGAATTAGATGTTATTCCTTCATTGGTTCGGTTCACGTGACCCGGAAGTTTGGAAATGAGCGGAACTTCGGCCGCTATCTATCGATCATGCGCCGGGACCACACACAACTTTTACCGCGAAGCTTTTCAACAGCGGTTTGACACACGCTGAAAGTCGCGTAAACGTTATTTTATTCCAGATCTGCAGTGTGAACCACGGCATGTGGGACCAGGTTGGGGTGGATCATGGTAGTTGGGAGTTTTCCCTGTGTCTCCACATGCAAGAGAGGCCGTCAAGATACACACATAACCTCAGCAGGACACCACACCTCCAAACCACGTCAACAAGGGTAAGGGCTGTGTGAAGGAATATATCAATTATTGGTGCTTCTTGGACCTTCAGAGTGTGAATAAATCTTTCATCACCTAATGAATTGATGCAGATTATAGTCATGTACTGTATAGACCGCACATCACCAATGTGCTGTCAGTATTGATTTTCACTCCACGATTACTTTATATTACATTTTAACATCTGACTTTTTTATGTACTTTTTTACTTGTCATGTTTTGTTTGGTGCTTTTGTGTTTATACTTATTTGTACGTTCTATTGTATAATCTCATTTATCTCTTGATTTGATTTGTCTTACTGTCCGTGCTGGAGTCAAACTCCTATTTGTGACTCATACTTAGCAGGAGATAAGCAACTCAGTTACAATAGGACCAGGGCTTTGACATTCTAAGTCTCATTTTTGGGGACTTAACTTCTGGTTTTATGAGTGATGGGTAATTTCATCATTATGTCTATAAATATCTTTATAACAGAACCTGCGAGTTGAGCGGTTGTGTCCAGAGGTGAAGAAGCGTGTGAACTATCCATTGAAACAGGCTCTGG
>OMPJ01045845.1:0-12818 GCA_900312935.1 Carapus acus | reverse complement strand
ATATTACATTTTAACATCTGACTTTTTTATATACTTTTTTACTTGTCATGTTTTGTTTGGTGCTTTTGTGTTTATACTTATTTGCACGTTCTATTGTACAATCTCATTTATCTCTTGATTTGATTTGTCTTACTGTCCGTGCTGGAGTCAAACTCCTATTTGTGACTCATACTTAGCAGGAGATAAGCAACTCAGCATATCAAAGCCCTGGTCCTATTGTAGCTAAGTCTCATTTTTGGGCCCAACTTTTAACATCTCACCATGTCAAAGTAAAAGTGGGGACTTAGGTTCTGGTTCTATAAATGATGGGTAATTTCATCATTATGTCTATAAATATCTTTATAACAGAACCTGCGAGTTGAGCGGTTGTGTCCAGAGGTGAAGAAGCGTGTGAACTATCCATTGAAACAGGCTCTGGTGCACCTGCAGGACCAAGATGTTGTGGACATGGAGGACAACCCACAAAATTCTGCATGTCAAATCTGACATGTCAAGTCAGCCCAGTTTTTACTTGAAATGTAATGTAGGCCGGATAGTGCAGTGGTTAAGACTACTGACTGTGATACAGGTGGCAGGGGTTCAAACCCCATTCAAGGCAAACATCCATCTAACAACTACAATGTTACAAAGGAGGTTACTATTCTGCAGGGGATGTCTCCACCCCGTGCTTTATTTATTTGTTGTTAATATGATGTTGTGTATGTTAATAAAATAAAGATATTATTTAACCCATAGTTGTTAGGTGGATGTCTGCCCTGAGTGGGGTTTGAACTCCTGTCCCCTGCACCACAGTCAGTCACCTTGACCACTGCACTATCCGTGCTACATTAGTTAGGGGTTCCAGCTGAGAAATAAGCTTAATGAATTTGAAGTCAATAAACCATTTTTATCACCATTTTTCTGTGCCTTTATAAGACTCGAGTGGTTAGATAAAACAGTTTCATAACTATTTGCCAAAATAGTGCCAATATAGAACAGACCAAATGGTCACCTTTTCCAATTACTCAAAAACAAAGCACAACTTCTATAAAACACGACAAAAACTGTTCATTTTCTCAGACATACGTATCTCGCAGTTACATTTATTAGGCAGATGAAAGCATCCTGGAACAGAGAATCCTAGTTGTTAACAACATGGTTAAAAAGAAGAGCCATGTCAGGGGAGCTCTCTGCAAAGCTCTGCCTTGCATGGCATCTGTCCTCTTCTGACCACAATGGATTTGCTCCAAAAGCAGCAATACTGGTTTGGTTGGGTGGACTGGGAGTGGAAATAATAGATCAAAATTTCACTTGAGCATACCTGGGATCCCATGTGCATTCCATGAACGCACCACTCTGTCATGTCTAATTTGGCTGACTTGACATGTCAGATTTGACATGCAGAATTTTGTGAGGTTGTCCTCCATTTCCACAACCTCTTGGTCCAGCAGGTGCACCAGAGCCCGTTTCAATGGATAGTTCACACGCTTCTTCACCTCTGGCCACAACCGCTCAACTCGCAGGTTCTGTTATAAAGATATTTATAGACATAATGATGAAATTACCCATCATTTATAAAAAGAGACCTTAAGTTAAGCAACTAAAGGAAAAACAGTAATCCCCACTTTTACATTGACATGGTGAGATGTTAAAAGTTGGGCCCGAAAATGAGACTTAGGTACAACAGGACCAGGGCTTTGATGTTCTGAGTTGCTTATCTCCTGCTAAGTATGAGTCACAAATAGGAGTTTGACTCCACTTTTGCATTACTTTTGATGTAAAATGACCTAATGATAGCATAGACAGAAAGGCTTACAGATCAGATCAAGAGATAAATGACATTATACAAAAGTATACAGAAATAAGTATAAACACAAAAAGTACCAAATATGATAAGTAAAACAGTATATGTAAAAGTCAGATGTTAAAATGTGATGTAAAGTAATAGTGGAATGTAAATCAATACTGTGATGTACAGTCTGTACAGTATTTGACTATAATCTGTATCAATTCATTAGGGGATGCAAGATTTATACACACTCTGAAGGTCCATGAAGCACCAATAATTGATATATTCCTTCACACAGCCCTTACCCTTGTTGACGTGGTTTGGAGGTGTGGTGTCCTGCTGAAGTTTTGTGTGTATCTTGACAGCGTCTATTGCATGAGAAGACACAGGGAAAACTCCAGACTACCATGATCCACCTCAACCTGGTCTCACATGCCGTGGTTCACGACTGCGGATCTGGAATAAAATAATGTTTACGCAACTTTCGGCGTGTGTCCAACCGATGTCGAAAAGCTCCGTGATAAAATTTGTGTGTGGTTCGGGCGCCGCCATAATCGATAGGTAGCGACCGAAGTTCCGCTCATTGCCAAACTTCCGGGTCACGTGAACCAAACCAATGAAGAAATAACATATAATTCACTCCCGTTTTTCCCAGTTGTCCATTTCGTGTTTTCGATTCGAGCCGAAAAATGAAAAGTTCGAGCTCTGTTTCCCAAGTTACACGTTTGAATGCATGACCAGAACCTCTGAACCTCAAACTCTGTCAAAACTGTTTTCCATGTCCAGGAGACGGTCCTGATTGGCTGATGGTGCTTCCAAAAAAATCTCTGGCCATCGAGGTTTCTTAATCATGGCATTGTTTGGACTTTGTTATAACACCAATTTCATGTTGATATTCCTCCTCTTGCTAAATCCAGTTGGATGAAAATTGTCTTAATTTATGCAGAAAATTCTGATTCATAGTTAATAGATCACATTATTCTGCATTGTAATCCCATAAAAGAATGATGATAATTTTGGCTGTGTGGAAAGAGTGTGTGACGGTGAGAGTGAGCGTGATTACTGTGTCCCCTGCCCTCCTTTTGTTCCTTTTTGTCTGTCCTCAACAACACAATACCTCCCCTGCCCTGCTTTGTTACCTCTAAAAGGTGTATACATACTGTATATGTTGCATTCTGAATATAGAAACACTCCCAAATGGACACTGACACAGCCTGTTGCCAGATGATACACACAGCTTTACTTTAATACAAACAAATCTCATATTATTCCAGTGTTACATAACGGGATCAGATTATCGATACACAGATTAATGAGCAGCCAATGGCGTGTCGGGGAGGAGGCCGACTAACTCGGCCCGTCCGCGTTTCCATCTGCACCAAAAACACAAGAATGAGAAGCCCACAGTGACAGTCAGTTTAGTTGTTAGATTTTAGTCTTTATTGTTCTATCATCTTTTCTTTTTTTGACAATTTGCTAGCGGACATGTGAAAACGTGGACCAACAAAACATCATTGTTATTATTATTTGTTTGACTTTTTTCTCTCTTTTTTTTAATTATTACAGCATCATTTTTGTCAGACTGCAGTAACAGTGAGAAGATGTGGTTTAAAAAAAACAACAACAAAAAAATAAGAGGAGGGGGGAAAAAAAAAGTCCAAACCAAGCGGGGGTGGGGAAAAAACATACAGACTTTAATTTCAGACAGTGTTGGTTGTTTGTTTGTATTTTTTGTACACATTATTATAACAGTCTAAAAACACTGAACACACAAGAGTTGGAGACATTGCAGTGTTGGTGGGGACGATGTGGCAGTCCTCAGGGCAGTTTGTACAGTACACTGCTGTTTAATGTCAGGGATCTACTGGGTGGTATGGACGGATAGCTTGGGGCGGGGCAGGGAGCGGGCAGCTACTAACCAAAAGTCGACGTTGATTTAAAAAAACTAACAGTCCTTTTTTTCGTCTTTTTTTCACCCCCTCCGACTAGGAAATCGGTAGAGACAAGGGTAGTGGTTGTGGGGGTGTAGGGATTGGGATTTTGGGGGGGAGGGGGATCATTAGCTCGACAAGGACGGGAGAACGTGGAATGTCTCGATTCTTTGTTTTTTTTCCGTTTTTTTTCTTTTTTTTTTTTACAGTTACAATGTTTTTTTCTTCCTCTTGTAGACAATATAAAATCTCACAGACAAGCAAAGAACCCCTCCCGCCCACAAAAAAGACCCATCAGATGTACATGTTTGTTGGTACGCATGGATGGAAGGAATGGACAAAGATGAGTGGATGGATGGAAGGATGGCTAAAAAAGGATGAATGGGACAAAAAGTAGGGCGTGACTTATTGCTTTCTGAGACATTATTTCATTTCTCATCTACATGGATTGCATCTCTCTCACTCGCTCTCTCTCTCTCGCTCGCTCTTCCTCTCTCTCTTTCTCTCAACTTGGTGAACTGTGGCCTTAACACGTGATTATTCCGTTTATTCTGGAGGAGGAGGGATGTGAGGAGTCAGGAGATGGGCAGGAAGGAGAGGGAGGAGGAGGAGGAGGAGGAGTAGTGAGGGAAGGATGGGGGCGGGGCTCAGAGCTCCATGCTCAGCGAATCCTGGGCGGTTCTAATCCTCTTTGTGTGTCCTCACACGTTTGCCGCCTTTTTGTCTGGTAAAATGATAACAGAAGAGATTGAAAAAATTAAAAAATTGGCCTTGTAAAAATTAGAATAATAAGAATAATAGTAATAATAATAACAAACAGTCATATAAAGATGTGTGTTTAGTAGTTTAGTGCGGATGCTGGTCTGTCTAGTGTTGAGTTAGTGTTGACTAGTGTAGGAGACAAAGCAAACAACAACAACAACACAAACAACAACAACAACAACGGCAACAGAAGGACGACAAATCAAACTTCACGTTCGACACGGAGGAGCGTCATTGTTCGACACATATGTACAAATTCAAAGCTGGCTGGAAGAAGGTGTGTGTGTGTGAGTGAATATGTATCCCAGTTTGTTTTTCGCCTGTCTCGCGCCGTCAGCCTTTCCCTGCACTTATGTGTTTATTGTGCCATTTTGGCTGTATTTCCTCTGCAGCTGAAGATTAGTCTTTGTGTCACGATACCCTTCCACTCCCTGAAGTATGACAGCATGCCTGCCTGTCTGTCTCTGTCTGTCTCCATGCCCCAGGAAGGAGGAAAACCTTTTTAATCTGGCTTGTTGAAAATGCCATGCCACGCTTTGATTTTCTCGCTAATCCGTTGGTAAGTTCGACTCGTTTTTCTCTGACACTGTGTTAAAAAGCAAAACAGCAGACAGTTGCGGTTAGTGACTGCTGCTGATCACGAGCTAAGATCATGAAGTGTGGTGAACGTTACCCCACACACTGCACCTAGGCACCATGGGGTCTCACACCATACTCACTGATGGGATTTTGCCCAATTTTGTCCCAGAATTGCATTTTGCAGCCCGGAGCTCATCGAATCAACAAAGTCTTAGTGCTCCTCAGAAGAGGCCAAGAGGAAAGAAGCAAAACTCAAAGGTCGAGGCAAACAACAGCACCCAAGACAAATCTGTCCCTCTCCTTGCGGCTCAGGAGGACAGGTTGTTTACAATGCAGAAGGCTCCTGGAAACCTCATTTCATGGGACATCCTGAGCACCCTGGTAGTCCTCAAATAGTGAGGACAAGTCCAACGGAGAGAAGCCATTTACTACAGAAGTGTATCAAAGTCCGATCACACCTTCTAGATTTGGGGTTGTCCAAATTTGGCACGAATATACGATGAACAACGCCAGGTGAGGTGTGTGGAATATCCCGACATTTTCTTGGGACAGAGAGGAAAGCATTTTTGCTGAGCACACACAAACTGATTGGAAACATTTAAGAGACTTTTTTATGTTAACTGGAAGACATAAATGTGTTAACCTAAAAGAATGACATTTTTATTGCTAATGCTGCGTGATATTAACGACTACGCTCCTGCGAAAGTGCATCCGCAGGTCAATCGTTGGATCCAAAGCATCCTGGGTAACAGCCATTGGTGAGATTGTGCTGTTGTTACAGAAAATGTGCTGCTACTGCTGCCGTGTCGTCCCGACAACACGGAGCGGTTGGCACAGTGACGGGGCCTGGGCGGGCTGCTGAGTGGCTCCGCATTAAACCCATTTCAATTGGAGCAAAAGAGTCGCTGCCTCAACGCAAATTGCACATCGGCCACTGGAGGCGGGATGGTCTCCATAAGCATGTGTGTCCAGCGTGTGTTTGTGTGTGTGTGTGTGACTGCAATCAAAACCGGGCACCTGCTGGACATCTCCAGCCTCACCAACTGCCCAGCAGAGAGGATGCTGGGACAGATGAATAATGGAAGAGTGGGAACGTTTTCTCAGTGTCCAGCTCAGCAGACTGGACAATGTTCGCGCCTTGAAAGTAAAGGTCACCGAGTCACTCAGGACAGCGCAGCCCAGGTTTACGGCAGACGTGGCGCGGGTACGGAAAACAGATCCACAGGGGTATCTGAGGCTTGTATCGATCGACAATTGGGTCGCTCATTGTTGTCTAAGTGAGCAAATTTGTATTCAACACTCAGGAAGCACATCAGTGACGTCAGGGGAGGCAGGAGAGGCCGTGCCTCACCTGTCATCATGGAAAGCAAAAAATGTTAAGGAAAAAATTCATCAAATGATTATATATATCCAGTGATTCGCACTATCGAGTTATTTTTAAACATAACCCGTTAACTCCTGCCAATCAAATGGTGAGTAAGCTACTCTGGAGGGTGTATATGTGTGTCAATCTGATTGAGATTAAGTCAGTGCCTCACCAGCCATGGACCTCACCACATGTCACTGATGGTCATCAAGGGTCCTTTGAGTAAGGCACTGCAGAGGATTGTGACACTGCCTCTTCTGGTCTGATCCTACCCACAATGTGTGTGTTAGCATGAGCGTATGTGTGTGCCTGAGGTTTGGGCTTTAGATGCAGGTGTTGATAAGCGTCATGAGTTCAGTCAGCTTCCATCTCTAAGCCCATGGGGGACATTCCTTCTATTTTTGTGTCAGCAGTGACATTTCTTAGGGGGGGGGGGGCATTGTTAATTTTATCAATCAATCCTTCGTCCTTTTATGAGGTCAGATAAACTGAGTCGTTATGGGCTGTACTGACTTCGGAGCTGGAGATGTGCTGAGTCATTGTCTGGCTTTCTCCGCCATGTTTTTATGTGGAGCTGTTATTGTTAACTGGCTTAAAATGGGTCTTTATCTTTTCATTTACTACCTTGGGTTGAAAATTCATCCCACAAACCACAAATTGAGAAAGCGGTGATTGAACACTCTTTCCCTCTCCCTCTCCCTCTTCCACTCGCTCCCTCTCTCTCTCCCTCTCTCACCCTCTCCCTCTCGCTCCTGCTCTCTCTTGCTCAGATAATTTACATCTCAACACACACATCAAATAATGACAGTGTTCCTCTTAAAGGGATTTGGTTGTGTTTCCATGTGTGCGGCATTATGTGAACACCCACACCCACATGCACACACACCCCGACACACACACACGCCCCGACACACACACGCACACACTCCCTCTCTATAACAGGGACCTTGACATAACGATGTGTCTATGTCCCCTATATGCCATAGAACACAAAGACTGTGTGTGAGTATGTGTGCGTGTTTGCGTGTTTGAGCACGGCTTTGTGAGCTGTGGTTGTGTATATCTACATTTGGCACAAATGTTGTTATTTATGTACGGTGAGCACGTGTATGTGTGTGAGTGTGTGTGTGTGTACGAGACCTGAAGTTGTTCTCTGGGTTATTCTAACCGTAACAACTGTGAAATGATCTAGAATCTTCGTCATTACACACACACACACACCCTAACACACACACACGTGCGTGTTGCGGTGTGAAGATATATAAGTGCAGGTAGAAAAGACTCGCCTAGCCTGAGCACTACAAACCCTCCAAGTCAGCGACTAATACATGTCGTCGCAACAGCCGTTGAGGCGGTTGTTGCCCCAGAGCTCCCTCTCTAGCTGGTCGGTCGCCGCCGCCATAACCTTCTGCACGATGGCCACCGCGGCCTCTCGCAAATCCCTCTTCCTCATTTCCTCCTCCTCCTCCTCCTCCACCCTGTCATCCAACTCCACAATGTAGTGGCACTCCCCATTTCTCGAGGACCCCTTCTCCTCCTCCTCTTCCTCCCCTCCTACCTCCTCCCCCTGCCCGCTAACCCCTCGCCCTAGCTCAGGCTGCCCTGGCCCGTGATTGGTCGCTTTGTGTCTACCGTTAGCGAGTGCGAGTCTGTTGTTAGCATCCCCGTCGCCGCTGCTGTCGCGCTGCTCATCAGAGTCCCGCTCGCCGCGCTCTAACTCACCGCTGTTCACGGCCGCCGTGGCGTTGATGATCTTGGCGTTGGCCTCGTCTTTCACGCCGCCCGCCTCTTTGCTCTTCTTCACCGGGCTGCTCCCCGTCGTTTTCTCCTCGTCCTCCTCGGCCTCTCCCTGGTGATTGTTTGTGACGTTCTCCTCAGCCGTGCCGTTGGCGCAGCCGTTTTCGCCGTTGGTGACCGGAGCCTGGGCGCTCGGCGCTTTCTCCTCCTCCTTCGGCGCCTCGGCCACAGTCTCTGCCGGCGGGGCTTTGTCGTCTGTCTCCGCCACGTTGTCGTTGGTCTCCTGTGTCGCCGCGGCGACCTCTCCGTCGGCAGCTCCTCCCGTTTCCCCTCCTTCTCCCTCTGCTGCCGGCTCTGCGGCTGATCCTCCTTCGCCCTCTGCCGCCTCCTCATCCTCCTCCTTGGCGCCCTCGGCCATCTCCACGCTGGTGGACTTGCCCTTCCTCAGGATGAAGTTCTTCAGGGAGACGGCGCGGCCAAAGTGCGAGCGCTTGGCCTTTGCCGACTTGCCGTCCTTGCCCTCCTCTGTCGCTCCCTCCTCACCTGGAGGGAAAGAGGAGGGTTTAAGTTCTCTCTTTGTTATGGATAATGAGATTTAATAATGAAACGTGTGGACCCAGGATTAGCTGCCTTTTTAAGGCCAGTGACACCTCTTCCCTTAGGATGATTCATAATGCTAAAGGTAAGAAATAGAGCAAGGAGGCCGTCTGAGTAGATCATAAAAGCCTTTTCTCAGGAGACCGTGGACTCAGTCTGCTGCGTGTTCAGCTTCCCGTCTCGAGAAAGCTCCTGTCATCGTATTTTTTGGTGCAACTCAAACTTGTATTTATAACATTCAAGGTAGTTTTTGCAGTCATGATGAGCAAATCTGAGCTTCAACCGATGAGAGGTCAGCGATGGTGCCAGCAGGAACAATAAGCCTAATAGGAATCAGCTTGAAGTTGCATAAATTCTGAAAAATTTAGGAAGACTTGAACAGAATAAAAACAATATCTACTCAGGGAATCATTGGGTAATGAAAAAATAACAATTGAGATGCAGATTACTTGTGATTTTGCAGATTTCCTTGTGGTTGGGATGTGATATTGACATGAATGAAGCAAAAAAACTTTGACTAATGGGGGATGAATTTTTCCATGGTAACTCTTCACAGAGAATTAATTCCAGCTCTAATGAGTCTTGCTGGGCTGCAAATAATTCCATAAGCATAAGGACAAATTTTACTAATAAATAATAAAGTTATGAAGGACTAATAATATCACCATTTGTATCTGAGGAATAATCCACATCCTTGACTATCAAAAAAAAAAAACAGAGTTGGGAAAATAACATGATCGTGGCGAGAATCATCATCTCGGTTTTGACTTGTGTGCAAATGTGTGAGAAACGTACCCGTGGCTGCAGGGGCATCCTCCTCGCCACTAGGGGCACACTCTGTGTTGGCGCGCTTCGATTTGGGAATGACTCGTTTCTTGAAGTTGGTCCAGATCTCGTTGGCGTGCTGCGTCATGGTCCCGCCCGCCGCTCCTTTCTCCTCCTCGCCTCCCTCTGCTTTCTCCTTCTCCTTCTCCTCCCCTTCCTCTGCCTTGGGCTCCTCAGCTGCTGCTGCCTCCTCCTCCTTCGCCTCTTCTCCGGCCTCGGCTCCGTCCGCCTCCTCCTCCTTTACGTTGTCGGCGGCGTCCTTGTCGGAGCCCTTGGCCTTGCCGCTGATGCCCACCATGGACGGGTCCCTCTTCAGGCCCTGGAAGGTCCAGGAGCGTTTCAGCTTCCACCTCTTCTGTCCAGACTCCTTTGAGTCCAGAGTGGAGGAGTCTCCACCTCCACCTTCCCCTCCCTCGGCTCCGTCCTCCTTCCCATCCTCTCCTCCGCTCTTCTTGTGTGTCTTCTGAGCCATCATCTTCTTGAAAGAATGCCAGCGTTTCATGTGCTTTGAGGCCTTCTGCTCTCCGTCCGCTCCTCCCTCGCCCCCCTCGGCCGCCGCTCCCTCTTGCTGCTCCTCCGTGGTGGAGTCGGCGGTGGTGTTGAGCCCTTCGGGATCCTCAAGTCGGTCAAGGGACTTAGACCGAACTTGGAGTTTCTTTTCAGGTTCTCCTCCGGCGCCATCCTTCTTCTCCGCGCTGCGATGGGAGAAGATCTTGGTCACGGGTTTTCTGATCAGGTCCCGAACTGTCAGCTTGGTCTCGGCCTGTTTGCTTTTGTCTGCTTTTTTCTCTTCGTCCTTCTCTCCGTTCTCCTTCACAGCCTCTCCTTCTGCGCCTCCTTCTGCTCCTCCCTCAGCAGCAGCGGTGCCCTCCTCCGTTCCTTTTTCGCCATCTTTCTCCTCCGGCACGTTTTCCTCGCCTCCCCCTGCCGCGCTGGACTCTTTCTTCTTCCTCCCCGCCATCACTTTGCCCAGACCGCTCTTATTCAGGAAGGAGTCCAGGAAGGAGGTTTTGTGCTCGGAGGAGGCGGCGCCATCGGCGCTCTGGGCGGGCGCCGCTTCCTCGCTGGCCCCTGCCTCTCCGCCCTCCTTGAGCCCCGCTGCTGCCGTGTCATTCACAGTCTCTTTGTTTTCCACCACCTCGCTGTTCACGGCCGCCCCGTCCTTATCGACGACCTCGCTGTTGACGACCTCTGAGGTGGTGTTGGCACTGTTTGCCTGTTGCTCGGCCTCCACCGCGTTACACTCCGCCGCTTTAGTCTCGGCGGTTTTCCCATCTTCCTGTACCACCGGGGCTGCACTGGCTTCCGTCGCCGCCATCTTGGAAAAGGGAAAACAAAACGACAACCGAAAAAAAAGTGTTTCTCCCTTCTTTCCTTCCCTAGCCTTCTACCTTTCGCTTCCCCCTTCTCTCTCTCTCTCTCTCTGTCTCTCTCTCTCTCTGGAGTTTGGTTCTGCCCGCTGAGGTGACAGTCTCAGGTCATGGAGAGCAGCGTGGAGAACGACGACGGGGAGGAAAGATACTTAGCATCCTAAATGTCCTCCGAACTCCTGCGGAGAGAAAGAGGAGGAGGAAAAGTGGGAGGAGGGGGGAGGCAGGGGTGAGATATGGGGGGTGCGAGAGGGAGAGAGGCGCAGATGGTTAATAGTCTGAACAAATGCCGTAGACAGTCAATTAGTCTGGTCTGGGCTCGGCTCTGAACGGGGAGTAACACTGAGGCTCAGTGGGAAGTGCGACGCAATTACGATGTTCTGTAATCAGGCACGCTCCCAAAAGTCGTACTTTGTCTGTTTTTGTGATAGGAAATCATATTAGCAGAAGTTAAATTTCCACAAAATATGTGTTGAGCAACACTGTTTCCTTTCCTCTCTGTGACAAAGGCACAGAAGGTTTCTGCTGAGGACCTTTTTGTCTCTAAGGTCCGATACAACATGACCCCTTAAAGGTCAGTTTTCTCAAATTTAGACATGATTTCTTCCTCCTTAACTGTCAGCACAACACACTCGACAAAAAAGGTTGAACAACATTGATGGCTGCTGAATTAAACTGTCCAGGCTCGACTTTAGATAGAGTTTCTTTCGTAATTGCATCCACAGTGG
Organism: Carapus acus; assembly: GCA_900312935.1. Taxonomy (NCBI): domain Eukaryota; kingdom Metazoa; phylum Chordata; class Actinopteri; order Ophidiiformes; family Carapidae; genus Carapus; species Carapus acus. Next base: position 1,155 of record OMPJ01045845.1, on the reverse strand, counting down.
CAAGACCTTGGAGCTGTGACATCATCGTAAGAAGCAGGTTGCGCTAGACCAGGACCCCTCCGGCTTTGTAAAGACAAACCATCCTCCGCCACTAAGTATGGACCACCACGGTTACTGAAAGAGCTCCACCGCACGCAGCACCGAGCTCACGGATGCCATTCCGGGACACCAACCAGCGGAATTCAGTGCTGTTGCCATGGCAGCCTTTGTGACGTCTTTGTCTAACATAGTTTGCTCTAATTTCTGTAATCTTCACAGAACACTAGGCACAATTAGAATGAAAATAAGGAAAAGATTGGAGGAGCCACATGGATCTTGCTCACAAAAAGCACTGCCAAAACAGTTGGAAACTTAAAATTGCTGCGACCTTTCTTGTCTGTCAGTCTGTAAAAGGATTCAGGCGAAACGATTTGAGCGCAACAGCTTCAGCAGACGCCAGCTCGTGACTTCAAACTAAAAGTTTTGTTTCCATTTAAATGCACTTTCAAAGCTAATGGTGCCTCCATTAAGGTAATATGAGTTCTTATTCAATCTCGACAGTGTGAGATGGTCACAAATCAAAGTGTGTTCACTTGGAGGAGCAGACTGATTATGCATTTGAGATCAGATTGATTCAGAAACTTGGAGCTTGAGGGGAGTTTACTGATTTTCCCAAACTGGCCAAATCACCTAAAACCAAGATTTCGCAACACCTCATTGCAAAAAGAAAGAGGTGGGACAACGTCCGTTGATTCCACACATAAATAGTTAGGCTGCATTTTGCTTTTAAAGTCACTGTGATGAATCGATGCGTACAAAATCTCGGCTTAATTGCATTCTGCAACAAACAAGCTAATGCTGTGATATTACACAACTAGCAACGTCTCTGAGACTCTGCGATTAGTCAAATACACAAGCTTTGTTGGATGTGTTTTGTTTTGGGGTTTTTTTGATAGCCACCATATCTCCCAAGTCCATTTTCCTGATTAGCACCCTAAGAGCTGGGCATTTTCCTTCTACCTTGTCCGCACAGTGATTGCTTACTGCTTTGTTTCCGTTGCGCCACGTGTGTAGAAATTAAAGGTACATTTGTCAACGATATGTCGCGCTCGTAGATGAGTAGGCAGAGTGTTTTCGCAGCTTCATGCTCATCAGGATTAATGTGACGATAAATAG
>OMPJ01045843.1:0-10761 GCA_900312935.1 Carapus acus | reverse complement strand
GGCTAGACGAGACGCCAACCGCAGGGGAAAGATCTCAATGAGGCCAGATGAGGGTTACTGGGTCCTCGTTCATTATGATGGTGTGGAGTATGCAGCTGCAGCAGTGAGACCGGTCCACCTGGCTGTCACAGATAGACCTCAGCGTGTTGGCGTGTTTGTAAACCGTGATGAAGGCTTCGTCTCCTTTTATGATGCCATTGTTGGGACCCACATATACACGTACACCGGCTGTGGGTTTGATGGCGAAATCTACCCTTACTTCAGTCCACACCTGAGAGAGGGGGGGGCCAACGATGACCCTCTGATCATACGCTGACAGCTGTGATTGAGGTTTGACAGGTGGAGGTGAAGGCAAAGTCTGTGAGGAGAGTGAGACATTGGTGCAGACATCGTGGCAGTTGAAGCCTTCTTATTCAGTTTCCCCTGACTCTTAATCAGCTTGAGGTTTCTGTTAGAGGTGTGAAGGGTTCAACTTTGCGTGGGGTTGCTGTGGGTCTTTCATTTGATATCAATCCTTTCTATTCTATCAAATAAAAATTTATCTATATATGCATGCACCTTTGAAGAGCAATTTAAGATCTTCACCTCATTAATCTATATATTCCCAGTCACTAGTATTGCACAACTGTAGCAGCACCATAGGAACCAACATTCAAATGGCGATAGAATGTCAAGAAATCAAACCCAATGACAGGAATATATATCGTAACATTTCCAGTTCTAATATTCAAGGATGAAACACAGTCGAGTGACATTAGATGTTGATGATTTTAGAATACTTTGAATTGCTTTTCGACCACTTTGTGTACGGTCAATCAAGGAGCAGTTTTGGGATGAGACTCTTATTACATATTTCAAAAGGTGATGGTTTTGTGTGTGTGTTAGAAATCGGCATCAATAGCCTTTAAATTGTACCCACCTACCTACCTATCCTACCGACCTACCCTACCTATCTACCTACTTACCTACCTACTTACGAAACCTACCTGAATCTTAAATATTGAATGCAAATAAATCAAAATAGATTTGAAATCAGAGTGCTCTTCTTCTTTTTTTCATTGTGAAAGCCACAGCAGAGTCACACAAGTGCTGGAGCAGCATTGCTGAAAAGGAATATGAAGTTAATATCCACGAATGACAGCGAATGACAACAGGATCCGTGCTTACGCACAGTCGCAAATTCATACACGCCCACAAATAGAGTACGAATACTATTACAGGTAGCAGAACTAATAGTTTTACACTACTTGTAGAACTGGCAGGACAAGAACTAATGTCAACTTAAGTACTTAAATACATGAACACTGTGTGATTGAGATTCTAGAGCAGGGATCTGGAACCTGTGGCTCGCAGGACATAAATAGCTCTTTTAGTGTGACACCATGTTTCTGCTCGACATGGGAAAATAAGAAATAAACACTGTTCTGTGTATAGATGAAACTGAAACTTTTTGAAATTTTTTGTGCCTCCCAATGTTTTTGTTTCAGTGGAATGCGAGACAGAATGGTTCTTTCAGTGTAAAGGTTCCCGGCCCCTGTTCTAGAGTGCGATGACCTGTCCTCACTCATTGGTCCTCCACATCAGGTGTTTGATAATTGCCAGTGTGGAATGCGGTGGTCAGGCCTATCAAACAGCAGCAGAGGATGTGGACAAGGGGTGAGAGAGGGAGGAGGGTTGTATTAAATATTTTATGCTATAATATTGGTGAGTGTGTCCTTATACTAATGTTGAAAGGGTCATAAAGGCTAATCCAAATAAATCAAAATGTTTTGCCCATTCATTGGTCAAAGGTGTCACTGTGAAAGCACAGGCAGATTTACACAAACTATGTTAATTGTTGATATATCATTTTTTAACACCAGGATTACAAAATGAAATAGACTGAGCTGAGACATAGAAACACAATACATAAAAGTACGGTAAGTGTTGAGTCTATGACTACATGCTTGAAACAGACAAAATGACTCCCCCTGCATGGCCTCAGAACTGTTGACGTAGTGGTAGAGGGATCTATCCAAATATCGACACTATCGATATTAAGTCGGAATCGGATCGATACGATACTAGCTTAGTGAGATCGAGTCTTCGACGAAGACTCTTCGTCTCAAGTTCCACTCTTGTTTGTGTAGCAGGACGTATATTCGTGACTTTATTCGGCCCATACTATGATATCTTACCTGAGTTACAGCTGGCCCTGCGGTGTATCGCGCCCACGACTAAAACTACGAGTCCCAGACTGCTCTCCAGGTGGGTTTACAGCGAAATCATGATGCGCACCTAGAAGGCACTCGCTAGCTACAACATGCTAACAGTAGCCTCGAGATGAGCCACTTCTTCCAAAAACGAACATTAAGCACAGGCATCAGGCAAAAGAGGAGGTGAAGATAAGTCTGGCTCCTCCCGCTCTTTTCTAATCTCTCCATCCATCTGTTCTCTTAGTAAGCCGTTTGTATTGTTGCAGTTACCCTTTGTAAAACGGTCTTCATTGGAAATTCACCAGCAATGTCAGAAAGAGACTGGGGAGGGACGGAAATGCATAAGTGAATGAAATGCTTCTGTTGTGACTACTTTAAAGAAACCTCCGAGGACTTAAAAAAAAAAAAGAAGTTCTTTCTGCCCAAGATGCGTTCATTAATAACGATGACGTCATTCGTGAAGTGACTTTGATCTCGCCGCTAGATGGCGCTGCAGCCACACACAGAGGGCGGGAAAACTGCTTGTAGATAAGAAAAGCAGCAATGAAAGCTGAACAAATCAACCAAGTCGTTTTCCAGGGTGCATCTTTGGAGCTATGCATGCTGAGAGTGTGTGAGCAGGTGTGCCCCGACCACTTTTCACAATGTCACTTTGTCAGGATACACCCTCGCAGACCTAGCTCATTTGTAACTTAATGATTGATCGCAAACCAATGATTGTTGATTAATTCTGGATTCTTTACCTGATGAATTACAAGGATATGAGCAGGGTGCTAAATTAACGCTTTCGGTCACCAGCTAGTGTGGCATGTTTACAGTCACCAGCCATCTAGGAAGTTGACTTTTTTTTCAGGGAATTTATTCAGACTAAAAGCCCAAATGAATGCATTTGATCAAAAACGATTTTTTTAGACTGCTTGTATTCCCTTTTTTGACATACAGCCCAAGGAAGGGACAAGTAACTGGCGCGTACATTTTAACTGATATCTACCAAAAATCATTTTAACCCACATGTGGCAGGTTGGCGAGTGTTGGACCTGGACAGACATCACGATAACAGGGTAATATTAAATCATTAGCGTCTGCTTTCCATTCATGTAAGGGAAACCCATTACTGGCCCGGGCAATACACTCTGTCTATTTGTGTATTCAATGTGGTCTATTTGAAATTAGTCTGAGATCTGTGGAATGTTCATGATCTCGAACAACATCAGGAAATCTTGTGAGGAAGAGTTTTATCAAAAGTGAGAGAAGAAAGTAGGTGAGCAGTTCAGCATAAGTAGAAAGTGGAGAGGCAGAAAAGCAGACCGGAAGCAGATGAACCAGAACCACATCCAAGCAGAGAGCCCCTCCATTCATCGCCCCGTCCATCTCATACTGCCTGTGCCAGCCCTCCACAGACAGGTCAGTACTGAAGGTCTCACAAAATCTGTTTGCGTAGAGGCAACGCCATTCAGAATCTGCCGTCACTCAACTTCATTGGATGAGTATCTGATCAGACAGGCAATGAAAAGGTCTAATATCCTTTCCTCACCGAAGGCACACATGCCACAAAAAGAACCTCTAGACTTGTTGGAGCAGCTGCGGCCTGTGGATGACCAGCTACCAGGGCCTGAGGATCCACCAGAGCATAATGGGATGAACACGAAAGGGATAAAGATCCTCCAGAGTGGTTCATCTAATACAGGTGCAAAAATCAAGGCCCCCACCACAAATCAAGAAGAGATAGATAGAAGATAGATGAGAATATCTCTCACTGCAACTCTGATAAATGTTTTTGATGATTTCACAGTGAGGTGACGTGTACTCACACCACATGGTGATAAGTATTGTGAATGTGTCAGTGTGAAGCTTCGAGTGTGGGCACTCTTTGTAACGGGATATCAATATTAAGTGAATAAATGGAAATCCAAAAAGCTGAATTTTGTGTGAATGTACTGTTCCTGTTTGCAGGATATAGTTAAAAGAGAAACACCAACATTGACTCGAAACAAGATATACTGTATATTTATTACACAGTTTCCTCACATTTTTAGCATTATTCAACATTTAAATTGGAACACCTCAATGCAGCCTCACTGGAGCTCCCCCAAGGGGAGGGGCCGGAGTTTCCTTCTGAATGAAAGTGAAAGTGTGCGAGTACTTCATTGTAAACGGAGAGTGGAGAGTCAACAGAGGTAAATGTAACCAAAGAGCCTGGAGAGCAGACAAGCAGGGATCCCTCGCATTCATCTGTCCATCTCTGCCGACCGCCACGCAAAGGTCAGTGTCAGTCCTATGGCAGCCTTACCTGACAGGGCCAACAGTTTTGGAGAAAATGTTGCCAGGTAGGTCCCCACCCACCTAACACTCTGGCTTTGTTATTGAAGCAGGGTTGCTGTGTGAATATGTCCGGTTTCCTGGAGATGATAAACCTGTTGTAGACGATGAGATGGAAGTAGTAAATGCCTGTGACCATGGCAATGAATTACTTCCGCAGAGATTGCTTTGCTCCTTTGTGCAGGAGCACGTACTGGTCACAACAGCTTACATAGCACTGAGACACTGTCCAGGCAGCTTCAGTTGATATAATGATCTTTTTTTTCCCCCTCATGTTGACTTTGTCTCGCTGTCTCGGTGATCACGCAACGATTTCACATTTTACTACTAGATGGGAACAAATGACCTGTCGTCCCTCTGTGCCACCATGTTTGTCCCTCTCTCTCTTCCTCCTCCCCCTCCCACTCTGATTCCTCCCCCCTTTCCCTCTCTCCCCCTACTCCTTCACTCCCTCTCTCTCCCAGTCGGTCCTCTTCCCCTCCCTCTCCCTTTGATTCTGTATGAATTCAGTTACATTGGGACAATGAAAGTCAAAGTATCATTTCCTCCCACACAGGGAAACATGTCAAACACCAGCCTCCAGGTTTCTCACTGCGGCTGATCCAAGGTGACCACCTACCACAGCCTGAGGACCCACTAGGGCATCTAGAGATTCACGCAGGGAGGAGAGAGCGCCCCCCACAGTGGACTGTTAAATCTCGACACATCACTCTCCCAAATTCCAACTCTCTCAATGTGCGATCTCTCAAATGCCACAACAAGAGGTGGGTGTTCTGAACCGTCGCACTAAACAAGAACAGCAAAGGGTTCAAACGCCTAAAATATTGGTTGATTTTAAATGTCAATTATTTGATGTTTCTGTGCTAACATTGTTCATACCCAATCACTATAGGTGATGTACCCACATCACCACCGCGTTGAAATACAAAGGTAGGTAGTATCTGTCTTCTTCTTAATTCCTAGTTTGGTTCAGGGAGTGACGTTTGTTTTTTGGATCCACAGTGAACGTGACTCTGGACCCAGACACTGCACACCCACAACTTATTGTCTCTGATGACGGCAGGCGAGTGAGGGACGCTGGACAGAGACAAAATGTGCGTCACTCTCATAGAAGGTTCGACCAGTTTGCCAGTGTCATGGGTTGCAACGCGTTAGCTGTTGGAGAATCGTACTCCGAGGTGGAGGTTAGCAATAAGATGGTTTGGGACTTGGGTGTGGCTGAACGAGACGCCAACTTCAGGGGAATGATCTCAATGAGGCCAGATGCGGGCTGTCACAGATAGACCTCAGTGTGCTGGTGTGTTTGTAGACCGTGATGAAGGCTTTGTCTCCTTTTATGACGCCATGAATCATTTTATGTATTTTAGAACATATCTCGCATGATGGACAGGGACAGGGACAGCGCTACGAGGAACAAACCCAGGCTAGTAGAGGGATTCAGTGAAAAAACGTGTCATTGTGTTTGTGAAGACCAACATCTCAGTATCACAAGAAAATCCAGTCAGTCACACCTATGCCGAAAGAAACCCATCGTTGAAAATCCACTTTTGTTTCCCCATTGCAACATCGTGTGATCAGCATCCTCATTCGCACATTGTGATGGAAGTCATCTCAGAGTAGCCTTACCTGTTCTCGACCGCAACAAAGAATGCAATGCTGATTAATCACTGCCAAAGGGAAGTGGTTATTCTGCAGGTGTGCCCACAGCTGATCAACCTCACCCCTGGGAAACTGCAATATGGTCCACTTTTTTATTACTAAAAATCACACTTGGTCACCTTTCAGACATGAAATTTCTAGAATTGCTGCTGCTCTGTCTGTTCAGCTTTGTGAGTGTGATTATTATGTGTACTCTATTTTTTGATGATTCACAGTTTGAACTGCTAAGTTCAAGCAGCAAGGTGCGCAGAACCGAAAGCAGAAAGTGCACTGACACTCATCATTCAGAAGAAATGAAACGGTTGGTTTGCCAAGGATGAGGGAGGAATGAGGGGAGGAGGGAGATAGAACAGGACAAGATAAAAGACAGTAAGTGAAAGAGAGGGACATGGAGACAAAGGCAGAGAGACGGAAACGAGCATCTCAACATGCAAGGAGGTGAGTTAGACATTTATCACATTTAGTACTACCGTACCCTTGGGGCCTCATTTATCATCCGTGCGTACACACATAAATGTGCATACGTATGGCGTTTGCACTGTCCTACGCAAAGTACGTGATTTACCAACTGGTATTTGTGCGTAGAAATGTGTGCAAATTTGAGCACAACTTTGACCCTGCGTAACCTCAGTATCTAGTGGTAGTACAGTGAAACTACAAATAGAACCCTTCCAGAGTGTCCAGCGATCCCACTGGACATGTACGTTAACCTGCCAATCAGTGGTAGTTACGCACAGGTGACATTTATCATCACTGATTGTGTGCTTTTGTGCGTAGGACTGGTCTCTGTATGTTTTGTAAATCTGGATTTTATTGTACTTACACACATTCACAAATTTCCTTCGTACTAGAGAGCAAAGAACCTTTTCTATGCACAATTAGTAAATGAGGCCTTAAGATTACACAATAAAATTCTTCAAAAACTGATTCATGTCATGTCACGAGACCTTAACACACATGTTTGAGATTGATTTATGCTCTGGAGCACTCACACATGTGCCTGTTCCATCTGCTCTCTCAGATATGCAGGATTTGTGTAACCTCTGCGTGGGCCAGAGAGAGAGGGCGACGTGGTCATGCCTGACCTGTGTGTCCATGCTCTGTGACTGTCACCGTCAGCACCATCCTGGCGCCCACAATGTTGTGAACGGTATCGTAAACATGGCGAGGAGGATCTGCGAGCAACACGGCCGCCCTCTTGAGCTCTACCACCGCGACTGGCACCGGTGCATCTGTGTTCGCTGTGTGGAGAATGGAAGCAATATCGTCGCCATTGAAGATGAATGTGACAATCGTAAGGTGGGTGTAACACCACGCATAACAGGTTTTGGCTGTTCAGGAGTCTGGCTGTAGTTTACATAGAAAGCCAAGCCTGCTCATGGTAAGCAAAGTTTGCAGGGCTTGGCTTCTATAGTGACAGCAGAGAGGGGCGTGACTCACACATACATACACACGCACACACACACACACACATACACATTCATACACACATTCTAACTAATTTTATTTCAATCAAATAAAATGTTCATAGTGTGTTTGTTGACCTTTGGCTTTGCATACATTTGCATTTGTCACAAGTTCAATTCTGAACTCAATTCAATTTAATTCAAGACAAATTCTGAATAGTCTTTTTGCATTAGAATTGATATTTGGATTGCAATTACAATGATGTTTTACATGAGATCAAATTGCAATTTCTGAAAAAGAGGGTAATGTGGACTCTCCAAATGACTGGGAAAGTGAAGCCAACATGGTGAAGGAAGAAAAAACTCAGTGCAGGGTTTCTATCTCCCACAGGCAAAGCTGGCTGCCATCAACAACAGCAACCTGCAGCAGCAACAGAGGAAGAGGCAGGACAAGAGAGCGACCATCAACAACCAGCTGACTGCCTGCATGGTGAGCAGCTGTGTGTGATGCAGCTGGATGGATCAGTGTCACATCATCCTTACATGCTTTTTGTTTTTAGGGGGAGCTGGATGGCAACATGCAGGACATACAGAGGATGTTCCACGCTCTCAGGGATGTCATTGATGAGACCATGCAAAGAGCCTTCAGGCCACTGGAAAACAAGAGGTCTGCCTTGCAGAGAAGGGCAAACGAGCTGACAGACAGCCTGGACAGGGACATGCAGGAGCTGGATAGGGCCGCTAGAGACGTGGGCAATCTGAATGCCATGCAGGACCACCCGCAGTTCCTTGAGGTGAGGCAGAACTGAAAAAACATCTTTCCCCACGTCTCATCCCTAGTTGAAAGAAAAGCAGAGCAACTAGAGCTGGTCACCACACCTCATCACTGTCTTTGTCCCTCAGAGTTTTGAGGACTTTCAAGAACCAAATTTACCCTTGAGCAACATCATCTTTGACACCTCGCTGTCCCTTGACACCATGGCACCACTGACAGCAGCCATGTTGGACCAGCTACAACACAGGATGCAACAGCTGGCCATAGATGGTGAGTGATGAGGTCAGAGGTCACAGAGACACTGTCTTTTTGAGGAGTTGTGTCTGATGCTAACACGAGCATTGATGTTTCTGGTCACAGACTTGCAGAGAGCGTTGAAATACAAAGGTAAGTGGTGTCCGGTCTCCATCTTAATTCCTCGTTTGGTTCAGGGAGTGACGTTTGTGTTTTGGATCCACAGTGGACGTGACTCTGGACCCAAACACTGCACACCCACACCTTATTGTCTCTGATGATGGCAAGCAAGTGAGGGACGGAGGACAAAGACAAAACGTGCAACACTCTCACAGAAGGTTCGACCAGTTCGCTAGTGTCCTGGGTCGCAACGCTTTAGCTGCAGGGAAGTCGTACTGGGAGGTGGAGGTGGGCAATAAGACGGGTTGGGACCTGGGCGTGGCTAGACGAGACGCCAACCGCAGGGGAAAGATCTCAATGAGGCCAGATGAGGGTTACTGGGTCCTCGTTCATTATGATGGTGTGGAGTATGCAGCTGCAGCAGTGAGACCGGTCCACCTGGCTGTCACAGATAGACCTCAGCGTGTCAGCGTGTTTGTAGACCGTGATGAAGGCTTCGTCTCCTTTTATGATGCCATTGTTGGGACCCACATATACACGTACACTAGCTGTGGGTTTGATGGCGAAATCCACCCATACTTCAGTCCACACCTGAGAGAGAAGGGGGCCAACGATGAGCCTCTGATCATACGCTGACAGCTGTGATTGAGGTTTGACAGGTGGAGGTGAAGGCAAAGTCTGTGAGGAGAGTGAGACACTGGTGCAGACGTATTCATCGTGGCAGTTGAGGCCTTCTTACTCAGTTTCCCCTGACTCCTAATCAGCTTGAGGTTTCTGTTAGGGGTGTGAAGAGTTCAACTTTGCATTGGGTTGATGTGGGTCTTTTATTTTATATCAATCCTTTCTATTTTATTAAATAATAATCGATCCATATATGCATGCACCTTTGAAGAGCAATTTAAGATCTTCATCTCATCAATCTATTTATTTCCAATGACCAGTATTGCACAATTCCAGCAGCACAATAGGAACTAACACTTAAATAGAAATAGAATGTCAAGAAATCAAACCCAATGAGAAGAACATGTATCACAACACTTCCAGTTCAAATGTTCAAGGATGAAACACTGTCGAGTGACATTGGATGTTGATGATTTTAGAAAACTTTGAACTGCTTTTAGATCACATTGCACACAATCAATCAGAGAGCAACCTGGGGATGAAACTCATATTATATATTTCACAAGGTGATAGTTTTGTGTGTGTTGGAAACCAGCCTAAATCAACTTTAAATTGAACCCACCTTCTTACCTTCCTACCTACGTACCTACCCACCTACTCGCCTACCTGAATCCTCACTCTTGAAAGCAAATAAATTAAAATTGATTTGAAGTTAGTGTTCACTTCCTCTTTTTTTCATTGTGAAAGCCGGAGCAGAGTTACACACGAACTGGGGCAGCATTTCAAAAACAAATACTAAATGAATATCCACTAAATGACACACTAAGTACACCTGAGTCAGCAGGATGTGGCTGTGCTACTTATTTTGCTTGTGTAACAGGATCCGTGCTTACGCACAGACAGAAGACATTCACACACACCCACAAATAGAGCACCACTACATACACTACTAACGGTAGCAGTACTAATAGTTTTACTGTACCTGTAGAACTGGCAGGACAAGAACAAGCGTCAACTAGAGCAGTGGTCCCCAACCCTCATTGCGCCACCGACCGGTTTCATATCAGTAGATATTTTCACATACCAGCCAAGTGCTGCGGATAGGTAGCGGAAGTGACATAGGCAGTTGCTGTTGCTGTGGTTCCCCCGGTGACGTGTGTTAATATAAACACGGCATGTGGATCAGGAGCAAGGCCCAGACGTTTTGGCAATCTGTCATCACAGCAGCGTGTCTGTCACCAGGGAGACGCTCTAATACAGAAATGTCCAAAATCCGGCCCGTGGGCCAAATGCGGCCCGTGGTCAATTCTTATCCGGCCCACAGCCTCCATCATAAAATCAATAACGTCTGGCGCGCATTTAGAATTAATACATTGGGCAGCAGCGCTGTTACCTGCGTGTGTTGAGTGCTGTCATCTAGTGGCTCAATTAG
>OMPJ01045842.1:28553-43500 GCA_900312935.1 Carapus acus | reverse complement strand
ATACTTTGTGGCTCAGATGCAGGTGTGTGTGGATTGCGCTCAGCCTAAAATGTGGCTACTTTTTTTTTTTTTTTTGACACACACACGATAAGCATGTGCACTTTGGAGCTTGTACCCTCTAAAGTACTATGAGGCAATTATGTACACAGTTGGGTTCCACTGTTTTGATTCCATGTAGGTCTATTTACAGTATTCATACCATTTGCATCGTGTCTGACTTGTGAAAGTGATTCAGCAAGTTATCTAAGTGTGTCAAATCAGAAATTCATATGTTTGAAAATATGAACACATGAAAGTGTGCACCAGTAGTTGGTAAAACCACACACACACACAGTGAAATGACCCAGACACAAGAGGGGAGAGCTGAGATTGACTGGCTGACAGCGGATGCTCTGGCGTCTGACAGGGCTGCCTCGGGCACAGAGTGTGAGGAGCAGTGTCGGGTGGAGCTCCACGTCTGGTGGGGCCAGGTTGAATTTGCAGTATAGGCATTACTCGCTCCTGGGGGTGACTGGCGTTTCATCACTGCACGACAAGCAAAGACAAATCCAAACAAAAGTCTTGCCCCTCTAACGCATCCACACACAATTGGTGCTTTGTTGACACATGCTGTGGCCATAATTGCACCTTTTAAAAAATTGGAACGCATTGCAGTGTATCTTAGGTTTATCTTGTATCGTAGCGCCATTTTTTTTATGTTTTTGCACAATTTTGCGAGTGTCTTTTGAGTTTAAAAACTTAAGCTAGTGGACTGCAGATCACACTCAATTTAACTTTTGCAAGTTAATCACCTCCAAATATTACTAGGGATGTCCGATATTGGCTTTTTTGCCGATATCCGATATGCCGATATTGTCCAACTCTCAATTTCCGATAGCGATATCAGCCGATACCGATAACGTCCGAAGGAGACACTTGAAAATAATTCAAAACCACCGACATAACGTTGAAACCGAGCGAGCAAGTTTGTTACTGCAGCCGTCCACGCTTGTTTATACGCTTCAAGACGCAGCTTGATGAGGTCATCATCTGTGCGCCGGTAAACGCTTCAGGAGCGCATAGGCACTATTTCGGTGTAACGCAAGCATTATTTTATCGGTTTTAAAGCAAAAAAAGGTCCGATACCGATATTACATTTTTATGCTAATATCTCTAAATATTACCCATCATAAAAATCAAAAACAAAAGCAAAACATCTCTGAATCCACAAAAGGTAACTTATGCACAATAGCGATTGAATACTGTTACAAGCCTGTGTGATCAACACACACCAGCGAGCCTGACTTCTTGTGCAGAGGAATACGATTTCCAGAATTTGGGGGAAAATAAACACCGCTCACTGCCTAGCAACTGTGCGGAGTGGAAGACAGCTGTGGTTGCGTTTGACTCACGGCAGAGGGCTGGACTTTCTAAAATTAAGAGAATGGGTAGAAAAATGAGGCAGCTGGTGGTTGGAAAGAACCGGCGCATAGTATTTACCGTGCCAGTTTCAGTGAGTCGGATACTGTTGCTCTGTCAGGACTGCCTCCCGTCTCAGTGTGAAAAATACGGGCAACAATAACGAGGAAGACTCAAAAGTGCTGATTCCCAGGGGCTGCTCCGTTACATGCAGTCAATGGGCACCGACAGGGCTGAATGGGCATTTAGGGTAATGCATGGGGTGTTTTCTGCACTTGCTCAACACCATTACCGCTGATGGATGGATTGATGGAGAGGGAAAACAACAATGGCTAAATTTAGAAAAATGGAGCTACAAACTGACCAACCTCAGCTATTTACCAAAAGCAAAAATGAGTTCCCAGAGTGCCTGGTGGTTACATAAAATTGATGTGCAGACATTCTGCCAGGGTGGAAACCAATGCTTTCATTAGGATTGTAATGGGTAAGGCTAGAATGGAGCACCTGTCCTTGTTGGAGAGAGGGATTGGGGCATTGAGGCCAGGCTGGAAATGAAAGAAAGAACACTAACTCCATGAGGGGCTATGTTAGCGGCACAAACCTGAGCTTTTTTCATCTGGAGATTATCATATCAACACTGCAATAACTGAAGATGTGAAATCAAAACATTCTGCAGCACCACCGCAGCAAATATTTGCGATTTCAAAAGTAACATGGAGGAAAAAGAAAATAACATGGTTATCAACCTGAGGCAATATTAAGCAATTTAATGTGTATCTGGCCTGATTGTGTTGTGCCAAGTGGTCAGATGTGAGATGACGAGGTGAAAACCCTGCAGAAAATACTGGTGAATCTGGAAAGTTTTGCTCTTTGGTTTTCCTCACGCTTGTGTGGATAGCAGAAAGAGACCTCTGCCTTCTGCACAACAATGCTTGAAAGCACACAACTCCCCCCCAGAGCTGGTGTGCTGACAAAGGTCAGGTACAAAACATTTCACTAAATTTGCACAGCGCAAATTTAGTGAGCTTTTTGGACTAAGCTTATGGGGAGTCCACCACACAACTGATTGTATTATACTTTCAGAGCCTAAGGTGAGCTATGGAGGTTTTCCTCTGAGACGGCTTTCCTGCATAATTCATTTTGTTTTGTTTCTCCGTGTTAGATTGCAGTCACGCCATCTTTTGTTTCAGGAATAAAAATCATTCCACAACATTTGTAAGAGAACAGCGAGACAGATCTCGATGCTACTACAGATGAATCACAAGGACAGGAGAATACAAATAAGGGAGTTAGATATTTGTAATGGCGTAACTCAGACCAATATATTACAAACATTACAAAAACAATACAGTAAAATCAAATAAGAGAAACCTTCAGGTGTTTAACTGTGAATACATTTAGCTGAAAAAAAAGTCCCATTGTTCATATATCAGTAAATAAGGGCGAACATAACAACATTCTGGTTGGCTTATGTCATGTCAACATGTAATTGGGAGTAACCATGCAAAACACTCTTAAAACCGATTCCTTCAGAAACAGATGCTGATGCAAGGTGGAAATTTCACCATCGCCTTCATAATCAATACCACAAAAGACTGAGTCAGTTCGTCTTCATCAAACACATTCAGAGCAGCGAGAGGAGGGCAGGGTGAGGAGACTGCCTGCCGTCTCGAGCTGCTGCAAAATAGACAATTTATCAGTTTGTTTATGTATCTGCAACCTTCAGCTAAAGAATTCTGGCTCATCAAATTGAAGATGTAACCGTAAGATGCAACTGCATGAAAGCATTATGTGCCTGTGTGTGTGTGTATGCACGTGCAAGTGCCAGTGTGTGGGCAAAGTGCTTGATGGGATAAACATCTATGTGTCTTGAGCAAGTGTGACCCATCCTGATGAGAGTGAAAACGAAGAGACAAAGGCCGCAGTGTGAGTCGGCGAGAGAGAGAACACAGGGCTGCTGTTGACATTTAGGGGCCTCCACCGACCGGTGCTACCTCAGACGACACACTCGCTCTGCTCTGACCCCGGTCAAATTGCAGACGCATGCATGATACAGATCTACAACTGCTGCTGCCTGCCACAGCTTATCATTCTTAAACCGCAGGGAACATGCGCGAAACCTATCTCAAATTAGAGGGACACATGCTTCTCCTTTGCGACGGTGAAGTAAACCTCAGCGACCAAGAATGCTCAAGATAAAAATTACTTCGAGCGTATGGATGCCTGAGTCGTAAATGTGATCGTCGTGTCCGAACTAGTAAACTTTATTATTTGTACCTGAGGTACAATGCTCTCAAGCTGGAGATGGACATCAACTGTATAAGACAGGGGTGTCGGGGTCATTTTCACCGAGGGCCACATCGGCATGACGGTTGCCCTCAAGGGGCCTGATGCAAATGACAATTATTGAGGAAATGTGATGGAATTTAATGTAAAATGTAACTACTCATCTAGAAGAATCAAATATTAACAATTTTTTACTCTTTTCAAAACCTTACAAATATTTTAGTAGCATTTGAATAAAAATATGTCAGGTTTTTGTTTTTATCACCTCACAGATCCCTGTATTTTATCAGGTAAAAACCTCAATTGATCAACAATCATCAATTAATCGTTCAACAAGTCAACAAACTGGTTTCCTTGCTTGGTCCACGTCGGTGTTTTTTGACAGTTTGACATTTTCCAAACTGTGTATTTAGTCGGGGCACAGTTGCCGTCACCTTACCGGTAACATGACCCACGAGCATTCTGGGGTATGTAGTTTGTGGGCAAATGAAGGACACATATTAGAGACTTATTGAAACAGTTACTCGAGCACTTGCGGGCCACATAGAATGCTGTAGCGGGCCGCATTTGGCCCGCGGGCCTCGAGTTTGACACCTATGGTATAAGACAACTCATCAAAAAATAGTAAATCACAAATCCACACCAATTCTGACAGGTCACAAATGTACCGTGGTTCCACGGTCAACTCGTGAAAACTATGAAAATAAAGGCTGGAGGGGAAAAAGGCAGCTGAAGGGGCTCCATTGTTCGTCTCAACTTAAAGTGAGCCGGATGACGCGGAGCTTTCCATCCTGGTTACGTGATGATTGCCTCCTTCCTCACGCTTTTCTTTTTTGTTTCCTAGGCCTGGGCAGCACACATTTCGGGCATAAAAAACCACCGCCAGATCAACAGCTGTTGTGACTGCTTATTGTTGTGCAATTGGCTGGGACTGCTGAAAAAACAAAAAAAAAGAAAAAAAAAAGCACGGTCTAAGAGGAAATTGATATTAATGAAGGCATGAGCTTTGTCCCTGCCCCATCAAACCCAGGCCGGCGCTAAGCTGATGTGAAAGCGCCCCAAGATGAACTATGGCATTAAGTATGTGTTAGGTAAACAAACAAAGGAGCTAACTGGAACATTAAACTTTAATTAAACGGAGGGCGATACATCACGCAGTGACACAATCTGCGAAAAAAAATCCATCCCAGCGCTGGTAGCCAGAGAAACACACATGACAATGCTCTTACCACACCCAACATGAGGAGGACACGGATTGGGAACGTCACTCTTTGAAAAGTGTGCACATCGTGACGTCAATCCGACGGGTGTTGCGGCAAACAGCTGAATATTGTTTTGCCTTTGCTCCCCTGCAGGGGTGACGAGGACGCTCGACACATTTTGAAGGCCTGACACACTCTTGCGGGCGCAGCGGGGCCGATCCACAGTGCAGATGTGGGGAAAGAAAGCTAGTGCTCGTTAGTGTCGTGGGGGGACCAAACGCAGCCGGAGAGGAAGTAAAAAAAGCGCAGAACAGGAGGGTAGTGAAAACATGACACTGACGCTGAATAATTACTTTCAGAGGAGACGAGGCAACTTCTCATCTCGTTTGACGCGTGGATTACGCAATGAGTTGCCATTTTACGCTTCTCGATGTCTTCGCTGTGTTATCAGACGTATTTGCATCGTACCTCAAGGTCTCCGGCACACTTTTTAAGCCTCCCACACACCAACAGTGAGTGGCTCCATGCCACCTGTTCCCACGGCTAAAAGCAGAGAAAACAGACAATCCACGCCGGAGACCACGAGACCAGAGGCCCTCGCAGTTCCACTCGATGACGATGTGATGCGGATATAAAAGCAGCAGGATTAGGTCTAGGGCAGACAGAATCTCTTCCCCTCCTCTCCCCTGCTTCCTCTTTCCTCCTCCCTCACACACACAGGTCTGCTTTTACAGACAGGGAGGGCTTCACCGTAGTGGCAGATGGCCACTGCGCCTCAGGCAAGGAGTGAGTCTGGGTAACACAGTGACAACTGCAGCCAGAGCGGAGTGAGACAGGCGAGATGTGAGGAAACCAAAATTAAAACCGTTGGATGTCAAAAAACTTTCTCAAGGAGAAGTGGGGGAGCAGCAACACAGTCCACATTTGACAAAATACTACTTACAGGGGAATGAGTCAGTAGGGATTGTAATGCTTGATATTTCCCATGTGACATTACTCAAAGCGTATCGTGTAAATTTATCCTCCACAGCGGGGACATACGTCTGTATAATGTGTTTTACAGACTTGCGTTCTGGAAAAAGGAAGTGCAAACAAAGGAGGGGGGACATGAAAACTGCTTGATGCAGCAGTGTCAGACCAAAACACAATTTTGAACACATTCTGTCCAACAGTGTGAGAGATGCAATGTCCCGACAGGCCGGCAGGACTTCTGGTACAAGCTGTCACTCAACTACATCAGTGGGACATGAGGGGCACAGCAGGTGACCGAGTCCTTCTCCCTCACCCTCGCTTTGGATACAACTTAACCCGGGCAGTCTTGGACAGACCGTGATGCCCGGCATGACCCACTTTGTCACATCTGATTTCAAAAGTACTCGCTCGAGTGTTTCTAACCCTTGAGGTACCTCCTCACAATCTTCCGCAAACTTGCCCGACGACAATGCTACCGTTGTGGACATTATGCAAACCTGCTGCATTCAAGCTGTTGAAGAGATAAGGAAATTGTGTGTTTCACCAACTTGATGTGGGGAAGGTACGAACTTGCACAACTAGGACAAAGAAGCCTCGGTATGCAGGCAGTGTTTACAAAAATGCATCACATTTGACGACGTGAATATGAGGAGAAGTAGAGGAGAGTTATAAGTCCTGGGGAATAATAATAATCGAGCTCTTAAAACTGTGAACCTAAATTTGCTGTAATTTGTTGCACTGGTGCAAGGACAGTAAAGATACTGTTCGATGAAGCAGCATTAACCTGTGGTAAATACGAATACACACTGCGAAACTAATCAAGAAACAACAATGCAATGAAGTGAACGAGCAAGAAAACCGACTCTGCTTCGTTCATGGAGCGGGAAGAGCTTACATGTCGGCGGGAGAGCAGGAAAACCTGTTTGGGAAAGCCTGTGAATGCTAGGGATGCCCGATGTTGGCTTTTTTGCCGATATCCGATATGCTGATATTGTCCAACTCTCAATTTTCAATATCGATACTCGTCGATACCGATATATCAGACGCAGCTTGATGAGGTCATCATCTGTGAACTGGTAAACGCTTCAGGAGCGCATAGGCACCATTTCGGTGTAACGCAAGCATTATTTTATCGGTTACCGATATCAAATTTTTATGCTAATATCGATATCCGATATTATCGGACATCTGTAACAAATACACACAACAACAATCAATCAAAAAACTAATGGATACATCTACAGAGTCCCACATATCGGTGAGAGAGGGACCCAGGCGATAAAAAGAGAGTGCTTTGTCTCTCTGGTATTAACGTCTAAGCTGTTGGACTGCAGCAGTACAGATTTCCATCTGGTAAACATGCAGTGTTTGTTTGGATACAGCATGGGAAAGAGTCAAAATTGCTCCACAAAGACACGATAATGTGAACTTTGCTCTTCAATGTGTTTCTGCGATTGGCACAACTAAGTCATGTACATGTCCAGGTCCAAATCCTCTCAAAGAACATCTGGCGAGACGAGTTTTCCCTGAGGTCCAACAACGCAATAAAACACCCACGAAGAATTCATTTTGCCTGACATAGGTGGCCACCCCTAAAAACATTTCTGTCTGGCGAGGTTTGTCAAAAACAACCTCCTGAACTTGACGCATCGTTTTAGATGTGAACGTGTCCTTTTTGGGATCCGTCTCGCCTCGTATGTGACAACAGAGATGAAGTGGGAAAAATTCAGGTGGGGAAAGGCGAGCGGACTGGGAGAGGGTGTGTAAGAACATGATATGCGAACCTGGGTCGAGTTGGCTCGAGAACCATTAATCTCGGCGGACAGTAAAGAGGAGCAACAAGAGGCAAGTGAGGACAGAGATGGGAGTGTCTTCAAAGTTCCTGAGGAATGGCGGGGCTATGACCTTAAACACGTGGTGAGCATCCACCAAAAAGCTCTGTCGAGGTTTGCCGGGGGTTAGAAGAGCTGCATTCAAAGTGTGAGACTCGACTTTTTAAACATAAGTAAAGAAGATTCTGCTTAAACTATGCACGAATCAAGCTTCTACGTCTGAAATACCACAGGGTCCTCCGTCCTACGAAAAGTGTTAAGAAAAGCTTGCAGCTGCTGGGGTGAACTACTTTTATTCAAGCAAAACAATGACTTTTGCTGTCATTAATTACATGCATTTCATGGTCTCAACATTATTTGCAATTGTGCATCAACTTAATCTAGGGAGTCTGTGCTTTTAGGAATGAAAAAATTGTCCATTGTCCCAAGCGATGATTAGTTGCTGCAGAGATTGAAGTTTTCAGTTCTTGTGAAAGATAAATCAGATTCTCAAAGCATAATTACGTACAACATTGAAAATCTATCACCACAACGGGAAAAACGATTTACAAAGAGCGAATTAAAAAGTTTCACACGGGTCTCATCTCTGTTACTCTTGGCATTAGCCCAGTCAGTATTCCCAGACCTCGTTTCATCAAGTCTAATGTCTATTAGAAAAACCAATCCAAAACACAGGCAGAAGAGGCATTCAACCGCATTCCAACATCCACGGCACTAATCACAGTTTGCCAGATGGAGTGGGTTTCATAATTCATGTCTCTTGGGGATTTTTTGTGAATAACATAAAATCAAGTGGAGTATGGAGAGTCCACAGCTCTCAGCGAGCTGTGATGCCACGTGACAGCTGGGACCAGCATCCTTGGCCACGGGGACACTTTCGAACAAATAAATCCATTTCCCAGTGGAGGATGACCTTCAGCTCTTGTGCCGACAAAGGGTGGTGTGGTGATACACTTGCTTCCCAGGTACAATCGGCCCGTTTGTGCGCGACATTGCGTTAACTTCAGTCTGTTGGAAGTCACGATGTCGTACACGAGACATCGAGTTCGACGTCGGACTGTGCGACAACATCGCGGGCTATGAGGAGCGAGCGCCGAGCATGGCCACGGAATTCACGTCACCGACGTGCAACACATCGGCCGCTACTTTGTTTTGCACATCTTTTATGCTGTGTTCTTATATGTTGGTTTAGCAATGGCACAGCGAGATGCTAGTGAGACCATATGGCTGCTCTGTGAGCTGTGCTGGCCACATATCAATTTGTTGACCTCAGCTCAAGTCAACCAGCTGGGAATATCATGTCCGGTGAAGTGAATATAAGGCAGATAAACATATCCACGGATGGAGCGGACGACCAAACAATACAAGGCATTGGCAGAACTGGTACAGAGACAACTGCAGAGTGAGAGATCTATGGAGGTGAACAAAACAATAATTCCTTACCGTGACACAATAAGGCTGCCATCTGCTACATTTTCTACACACAACTACTGTATACATTAGTTCAAAGTACGTTGACCTATAAAATACTTTACATGATCAATATGGAAATAGTGTTTGAGTCACAATGTCATCTCTCGCCCTCCTTTGTTTGATGTTATCCCGGACATACTGAGCACTCACCACTCTCAGGAACAGCTGCTACTCGCAATTCAGCCCAAGTAGGCAGGCAAAGCAGCAAGGTCAGTTTCTCGCAATCCTCAACGACAAACCGCTGTGTGTTCAACGTTTAATCACCACAATATCATATCCAGAGGGCAGATGGTAACCATCTGTGACAAGGACTACTGTGTTTTCCACTTTACCGTGCATACTTGAGGTGTAAACTGTCCAGTGAAAGAAAGCCATTTGAAAAAAAATCAGGAATCCGATACGTTGTCTCCAACTTTCCGGTATTTCTTCCACAGCATGACAACGTTTGTTCTCATATAGACATGCATAGATGCACGGATAGACAAACGGATGAACAAAACAATTGAACTAAATAATGCATGGTTGCATTAGATTGCAGGGCATCAGCTGTGGAACAGGGCAGGACAAGAAATCGTCTGGTGAGGAAGGACAACGTGAAATAACAATTGCAGGTGTGCTGCGCTTCTTTGTGCAGCAAAATTAAAGCAAACCTGATTTGAATCCTGAGATTTAAGAATTGTGGAAATAAGGCATTCAAATTCAGCATTATTACTTAGTTAGCTTAGTGTTGAATGTGAAGAAACTGATGTATTACTGTATGCAAGGACGTTCAGTTGTGATGATATGGTAAGGTGAAGACGGAGGCAATTTATTTTCCTGAGGCCCGTCCAACACTTTGCGTACACCTGAAGCACACGCGTGCACGCACACACACGAACGCGACACACACCCACACAGTTTAAGCCAAGGATAATTACTCCAATCTGAAAGGTCTTTGATCAAAAAAGCAGGGTGCGCCATCAAGGTCACCTGTAGCAAATGGCCTTCTCGCACCTCTGGGAATTAGAGGCCATCGCTGCCTTGATGCCCACAGACGAGCGAGGGGCGGCCGGTCACACAGCACCATTGCCGACATCATAAATCAGCATTTCAGTTGACGTTTTAAATGACACGAAGCGGCATTGGATCTAATGTCAACCTTCAGATGCCGGTTGTGTTCTTCCAATTACATCTCAGAGCCAGACGATCTTGGTGTCATTTAGATCAAAAGGATGTTTGCTAGGCTATGAATTGGTAGTCAACCTGGGACACACTGGAGGAAAACCTTAATCATATATTAAGTATATCTGGTTTGTGTGATATACCTTTAAGTTTTCGTAAACAATGTATGAAATCTATTTCCCTTGGGCTTAATTATGGTGGACAGCTCTTAGTACAACGAAGTTTGCAAATAGTTTCCTTCCCCCAGACTAAAAACATGCTGTTAACCTAAGCGGGTGTTTGGCCATTAGCGAGGGAAAGTGCTCGTCTGCCACTAGTGTCTGGCTGTGTTGCAGAGAACACCATAAACAGCTGCACACTGAGGGGAGAGGTAGGGAAAAGTCAAAAGTGAAATTTTCAGTCCGACTTTGGCTGCGATACAAGATTTAATTTCGCAGGGAACGACGATCATTAATGTCTGCATATTATATGAGATGGAAATTAATACACTACTGCAATGCCTGCTGGCAGCAGGCAGGATCGTGTCGGTATGACAGGGCACAGAAAACATTTCCTTGAAACCTTTAGTGGATCTGGCGATGGAATTCCATCTATTGGCAAAATTC
The DNA here is from genome assembly GCA_900312935.1 of Carapus acus. NCBI lineage: Eukaryota > Metazoa > Chordata > Actinopteri > Ophidiiformes > Carapidae > Carapus > Carapus acus. The sequence goes on along the minus strand of OMPJ01045842.1, from coordinate 32,571 downwards.
TGAAAGGTTAATTGATTGTCAAAAAAAAAAAAAACACACAAAACGCTTCAGAATGAAGGACAAAATGAACCACAGACAGAGAGCGAAATGCTTCAGAAAGATCTATTCTCTGAAATGTTTGGCTCAAGCACGCCAACTGTTCGCGCTATAATTACTGATCTGTAATGATGATAATGAAGTGTCAGGTGGAAAAAAAAACTAAGCGTGCAAACGATTGTGACAAAGGGGAGAGGGGAAACCATGAGAGGCAGCAAACACCACAGGAAACAGACAGGAAGTTTACGCCTTCTCTACGTTACTATAGCAACTTCAACACGCAGGATGGAAAAAAAAAAAAAAAAACGGTCCAGGAAATGAAGAGGAGGAGTATATAATGGGAGGTTTCGACACTTTTCCTTCGGAGCAGACAAGCCGAACCATGTGAGCACCTTGAACTGAATGAGAGACTTCCAACGCACCAGTCGCATCATAAACACATGACTGCGGTCACAACCGTCATACAGCTGATGGCAAATTTGTTTTTTCCCCCGAATCGCTCTCATGCTAGCGTTGTTAAGCCTGATTAAAAAGAAAATTGGACAGTGGGTAAAGCCAATGATTGATTCTTTGTTCTCTTTATTCTTTTGTGATAGTGACAGATTGGCCACAACAGCGATGATGTTCGAGCGTAGGTGAAGCTCGAGTATCTTTTGTGCATGAGCCCCCGTCTGCCAAAGGTTGATGTCAAACTGTGTCAATGCGTAGTCACCTGACCATGACACCCTCGGGTTAGAAGAGGGGCTGGGCTGTCAACCCTTTGTGATCTAGTGCTGCAGTGGGCAACATGGTGGGGGACGCTTAAGGACAGACCTGGTGAATCACTACGTGTAATGTGGGTGGACACTGGGTGTTTGGAGGACGGTCATATCGTGAGGACCTTCAACTGTCAACTCTGGAGAATGGGGGCGAGGAGGCCATGTTGTTTGCTATGCTTCCGCCATCGCAGTCTTGTCAGTGTCCACATTCTCAGTGGGTCCGGGCTTCCCTCTTTCGTGCTTGCGTCATTCTTTGTGGGTTATGTTGACTAACACTCACGAGACCGTCTCGCTCATCTTCATTCCAGCACCTCGAAGTATGAGGCCATGGTTTGCGGTTGTGAAGCGTGGGTCATGACCAAAACGGGATCACGCAGTCTATGTAGCCAAAAATTTAAGTTCAGTGAGTTTGTGATACTTGGAGGAAAACTGCAGCTCCTCCACACAAAACAGAGCCAGCTAAGATAGTTTAGACATCTAGGAAGGATAGCTCGAGGGGGGAGGAGACTGAGGGGCAGCTCCTGGTGGAAAGGGAGTGCACGATGGTCCCCAGTCAGATCTGGATGGTGCAATCTGAGATCATCATGACTATCATTACTACTATTAGTATCACAAGGTGGGATTAATGCAGTATTAGCTAGGGATGTCCGATATTGGCTTTTTTGCCGATATCCCGATATTGTCCAACTCTCAATTTACCGATACCGATACAGTCGATACAGATATGTGCGCCGGTAAACGCTTCAGGAGTGCATACGCACTATTTCGGTGTAACGCAAGCATTATTTTATTTTTATCGTTTTTTATTTTATCGGTTTTAAAGCCAAAAAATCCGATACCGATATTACATTTTTATGCTGATATCGGGCCGATAATATCGGTGGGCCGATATCATAGGACATCTCTAGTATTAGCATTATATCTCCCTTCTTTCAGGGAACAATTTTCAACAATTTCAAGACCATATAAGGAGAAAATAAGGAGACCGCGGTCAAATGCGATCAAATGATGTGAAACGCCAAAAAAGTTCTTAGTTGGTCATTTGTTATTCCATGTGTAAGGTCACTGGACGCTGCAGATTCCAGTAGAAAGCATCGCTTTATTACAGTGGTCAGTGATAGTTAATGTAGCAGGGACTGTTCCTACAGGCTAATCTGACTGTTTTTTTATGAGGCAAGTGGCAACAGGACAAACATTAAGGTACAAAAAGAAGATTTTGAACAGATATTGTTTCAAATCCAAACCACCATGCATAAACGTTGACATACACCACAACACATAACCTCAAGATAATTTGCTCTACCAAGTCTCCAGAAGCAAGTAGGGATTGCATTCAAACACTCATATTACTGCAATCATGTGTGTTGCTGGGTCACTTCTAAAAACCGGCATTAAATGCTGACCGACAACATTTATTCTCAATCCCCAGACAAATGTTTAGTTGGTAATTTTATGGCGAAGAAATGCAGAGTGCAAGTCAAATTTCTTTCAAGTGTGTTAAGTGTGTAGGTGAGCGCGTACTCCACGGGAATATGGAGCGGCCCCATCACAGAGAGTTCTTTGTGTGTGCGCGTAGACCCTGAATGTCTTAACGCCTCGCCGCAATTTGTCTGGCTCTGCTCGGCACCACTTTCATTGAGCTTCCTCTAAGGTTCTGCACAGCTCCACGGAGTGATGGCCCAGACTTCACAAGTAAGACATATCAAAAGATGAACGACCGCGCTAGAGTTTGGCACTGGAAAATGTGGGATTCGAGTGTGAATAAACAAATGCAAAGTCTATGGGGCTCAAGTGCTGCTCGCGACTATTACTGGAGCTAAAATGATGAAGTTTAGATTAAATTGCTTAGAAAAGTAGGGGACATGGATTGCTCTCATTCAAAAGGTAAAACCTTTGAATATCAGAAAATTTTTCAAGACAGACACAATTTACAATCATAAATAAATAAATAAATAAATAAATAAATAAATAAATAAATAAATAAATAAATAAATAAATAAATAAAGTTAAATAAAATAAAATAAAATAAAATAAAATAAAATAAAATAAAATAAAATAAAAATCAATAACTTTTGGCTTGACTGCTGCTGATTCACTGTTCACTGAATACTTTTGCTCAACCTAGTAAATTCTGTATGTGATCATTAAATATCTAAGTACTAAAGATCAAAATATTCAATTCTGACAGGACATTGAATTGAAATAATACAACACAAAGTCACGCGCACTTTGCCAGACACGAACCACAAACTTCATCCGTTCCAGTGCCAAAGCAGCCTTGTTTGCTTTGAAAATATTCCCTATTCCACAACAGCGATAAATGCCATGGAAACCAAAGGGCGGAGTCATCAAGTTTGCCAGACCTTTCCACACACTAGCAATTACAGCTTGCTGGAGTTGCGAAAGGTTGCCATCAAATATTAGGCATCAGATGAACTGGTAATGGGGATTAATTCATTCAAAACTCTGCGCTGAATATCGATGTGGAGCAGTCTGCTCAGCGACGGGGACGTTTCGCTGGAAAAACAGGGAGGAGGAGGACCAGCGACAAGGTCGGCTGATTTCATACGGTAGATGATAAAGAAAGAGGAGCGATAAGTTTGTTGACAACTGATGGCATACAGCTGCTGACCCAATGAGGGCAAAGCTTTTGGTTTGTCTGCTGCCTTTTGCCCGTCTGGGGAAAAGACTAACGATGCGTTTCTCTGTAGTTTGTGTTGGACATTAAAGTCAAGGCAAAACGCAATGGCTCAGTATGATAACATCATTTGATGAGATACTCAGCGTTAATGTTCCATGTGCATTTAAATACACAGGTGGATGTTTCTTCTATAGTTGGCATTTCATGGCTTTATGTAATACAACATTAATATTTAAAGGCAGAGCCTCTTTAGAGGTTCTTCTCGGTCTGAGGATATAACAGAAACGTCCTGGTGCTATGTAACTGTTCTGGCAATAAGTGGTGTGTGCATTTCTCCAAAATTGTCATGATGCAGCTAAGACAGTCAAAAACAACAATATTTGTGTTTAGGTTGATTTTAGAACCGCCTCACATCTTTTACTTATCATAGGTCATTTCAAAAGCCCAGATAAGAGGAAGCTCCTTCATCATTTGGCCTATGCAAAAGTAACGTTTGGTCGCATGATATTCTGAGGTGGCATTTTTCAAGCGGTAGCTCAGCACAAAATCAAGCAGGCAGCATTAACGGCATTAACAGACCAGA
>OMPJ01045842.1:2562-28533 GCA_900312935.1 Carapus acus | reverse complement strand
TAATGTTCCATGTGCATTTAAATACACAGGTGGATGTTTCTTCTATAGTTGGCATTTCGTGGCTTTATGTAATACAACATTAATATTTAAAAGCAGAGCCTCTTTAGAGGTTCTTCTCGGTCTGAGGATATAACAGCTGCATCATGACAATTTTGGAGAAATGCACACACCACTTATTGCCAGAACAGTTACATAGCACCAGGACGTTTCTAAGACAGTCAAAAACAACAATATTTGTGTTTAGGTTGATTTTAGAACCGCCTCACATCTTTTACTTCTCATAGGTCATTTTAAAAGCCCAGACAAGAGGAAGCTCCTTCATCATTTGGCCTATGCAAAAGTAACGTTTGGTCGCATGATATTCTGAGGTGGCATTTTTCAAGCGATAGCTCAGCACAAAATCAAGCAGGCAGCATTAACGGCATTAACAGACCAGAGCAAAAGAGCAGCAGCATCCCTCTCGCTGCTCTTTCGCTTCTATTCTTTTCATGTAGAAGGTCACAAAGATGAATTTCTTCTTTCATGACTTCATTACTGATACCTTTCAGAGAGCGCAGGGCCAATATTGGCACAGACAAAATAAAGTAACTGGCCGGAGTACTGGTTTATCCCATCCTCGCTTATCCGCCACTGCGCCGCCTCACTATCATGCATGAAATAGCAAGCCGACGGAGTGGAAAGCCATTATAATGCAGACGGATCATTTCTTTTGGACTTTGGCAACGTGCGAGCTGCAGCGGCACGGTGCAATAACTCATGGTGCTTCTGTGGTCTGACCCCGCTCACTTCCTGCCTCGCAGGAAACGCGCCGAGGAGTTCCAGCCCTGCCCTTCCTCTTCCCCATGCCCATATTCAGAGGCAAACCCGGCCGCTGTTTGCTCATCAAATCACACACACACGTCCCTCGATGTAGCCAGGCAGATACTTCAAGCGATATCAGATCATTTACATCAAAACTACAAACGGATAAGCATTACAGTAATTTTAAAAAATGTTTTTGCCTCCTCCTCTAGTGCTCTTCGAGATGCAACTGAGTGGAAGCTATATGGATCAAGCGTAGCAACTAGGGATGTCCGATATTGGCTTTTTTGCCGATATCCGATATGCCGATATCGTCCAACTCTCCATTTACCGATACCGATATCGGTCGATACCGATATATGCCGCTAAACACTTCAGGAGTGCATAGGCACTATTTCGGTGTAACGCAAGCATTATCTTATTTTTATCGGTTTTTATTTTATCGGTTTTAAAGCCCAAAAAATCAGATACGGATATTACATTTTTATGCCAATATCTGGCCGATAATATCGATGGGCCGATACTATCGGACATCTCTAGTAACAACAATATCAATTTTCTTTGTTCAGGGACTCTGCTTCACACACCAGCATCAAGGTTATGGTTTTGTTTCAGTTACCAAGGAGCCTGAAAATAGGCTCATTTGTGGAAAGAATGATCACACAACAATCGGCCGAGTGCTCCAAGACTGTTCTCAAACTAAAAAGAGACCACAGAAATCAATCCAATCTGAAATCTTATCGGTTCGTGGGGCAAACAGGACATCCAACGCCATTGTTCGCTTTGCTGGAAAGAGAGCCAAACTTTGTGTTGAGAGAGCAGTGGAGCATTGACATCCTTTTCAACCCGTTCATGTAGCCACAACACCTTAATTACGGTGCCTTAACTTAAAGTGAGTGGAAAGGGCAGCCAATTTTTCATCTGAGCCGTTGGTTTACCACCGAGTTTGGCCGAGAGAAAACACTTCTGCAGAGTGCGACCGTGTGCATGATTTGTTGAAATATGCTGGGGATAACAAAACAGCCTACTTTGCTACCGTTTCCAAAAGGAAAACAATCTACTGCTTAGGGTTTATGAGCCCTGCAGGACTGCCACAAATGTCAAAGTCTACACTTCATATTGTTTACATGTGCAAGTGCCTTAGGGGAATGCCTGTGGGTGGGTCTATGTCTGGCCAGGCCATTAAACATGCATACAGTATGCAGACAAGCACGTCCAAAGCCTAGAATATTTCCTTCTGTTTGAATAATTAATGACTTACAGAAAAAAAAACAAGAAACTGAGGATATTTGAGGCATTGTTTAGACGAGCGATCCACAGGGGCCTAAGATGACTCAGAGTTTTTCAGAGTAAGAATATGAAATACTTTTGAAAGTCCTAGGGGACGCGATTGTATTCATTGCAGTTTTCTGCCTCTGTGGACAGTGTCTCGGGAAAAGGGACTAATAACATGGGGGAGAGGGTGGTTAATGCTGTAAAAAAACAAATATTTGGATATCTATTTTAGCTTTGGCATCTGCGTTGTTGTAGCGATACATTTGAGACATCTCCATTTAAAAAAATGTGGTCATCATAATACTACAAACTGTTAAGATTAAAATGAATTTTTCCACACCTATTGTCATTTAATTTGCAATGCAAACCGGGAAATAATATCATGTGGTTGTTGAGGTCCTCCTTCCTCTTCTGTATTCAAGGCACAGATCAAAACAAATCACTGCCTCAGTCAGAATACTGTCCAAAAATCTACCATTAAAATTCTGAATTTGAACCCAGGCGTGAAGCAAATCAACAATCTCATGAAGCGTAGTGCACAGATTGTGGATATGTGACATTATAAAATGTAGACTTGTTAAGAGTGATCTATGATTGTATGCATTACTGCACATTGTTCTCAAAAACACACTCCCCTAATCTATACTACAATATATCTCATCACCAATTTCACTGCGAACAGCTGAAGGTCTTCGCAGAAAATTTGTTTGTATATACAGTATGTCCATATAATAATTTGCTCATCATGCTACAGACAGCAATAAAAGAAAATGAAAAGGTTAAAATGAAGGACCTATATAAAATGCTAAGGAAAATAGCATATCTGATAGATTATACTTACAGACAAAATGTGGAGGCATTATTTACTTCTGAAGCGACGGTGTATAGTAACTGTGCTGCAGAGTAACTGATGTGACCATTTTTGGCCTACTCCCTCCTCATCATCCGTCTGGTCAACCCCAAGTTTCCTCCATCATTCTCGGTCAGTGCACTTTGGTTCAACCTGAGAGGGCTAAACGGCACCTCGCCCATGAATGAATGATTTATTTCCATCTCAATCCGTGCAATGAAAACCAGGCGAAGCATGAGCGCTGTACCTAGCGTGGCAGATGCAAAACGGCACCTAATCAGTCCTCAAATGTTCATGTACCAACTTTGACGACTGATAAGCAACGCCGCCGTCTGTTTATTAACAGCACATTAAGGCTTAATGTTGAGATTTCAAATCAAGCTGAAGCAACAGGCAAGTATAATGTTTCACAGCCGTGTGCCGATAAGGTGTTGGCGCATGGCTGTGTTATTGAAAGACGGAATTTAGACGTGCAAGTCTGCGATCGCTATTGTGGAAGTGGCGCGGCAGCCTCAAACACTCCAGGGAGAGACAGGAATCTTGCTTTTGTAAGAGACGGCTACCTACATCCTTCACCCATTGTGACCCTGCAGATGCAACGGAACACCACATTACCTCTGGTCTACACACTTCATTCACCCACAGATCGCAGTGTGTGCAACCAAACACGTAACCAGACGCATGACTTCTGTTCCACTTTCCCCCTAACCTTTCTATTTATGCTGCACTAACAGGTGACCGGCCGAGCCTCTTTGTTTTTACCCCGCTTTGTTTTTCCTTCCTTCGGCATCTACGTAAACAGATCCTGTCTGGAGCTCCGCGGGGGATCCTGGAATAAAAGGTTCGAGTCTCATTCAGCGCACGACTGGTGAAAGCTGAGCCATTCCACCGCAGACTGGAACGCTGCTGCGGCGTTAAGTCCTTCAAACACGAACAGCCGTCCCATATTGGCAAAACACTAACACATGGAGCGGCGTGTGTGTGTGTGTCAAATGCTGGATTGTTGCTTAGAAAGTGTTTCCTTTAGTCAGCAGCTCCTTCACATTTACTCAACACCTAAATGTTTGAATGATTTTTACCTCACACTGAAATGTGTATGCTGACCTTGCAAAGACACGAGTTTGTGGCACACACAATCACTACTCCTATTACTTTGAAGACTTCTAATTGCGTATAAAGTGTACACACGTACCTCACACAGTTCGTATCCCAGATACGTCCAGCCTTTCCCTCAAGTGAGTGTATTCATGCAGGAGCCTCTTGGCCATAGATTTCTGCCTTGCTAGAGAGTTTGAACGTCCCTGACAAACATCTTTTTGGCCTCATTCATTCCTCTCTTCAAAAGAGAAACGTTAAAGGGTGACGAGGACGTCGCCGGCTGACAAATTGCACGACAATCAAAATATAAATCTGAGCGATGGCTGCTTGCGCAGCTTGATTTTTGCAGCCCGATCCTGTGGCGCTCCAGCCACAATTATTCATTTGGGGTTTAACAGACGTACTGTAGTTAACAGTGACCCCGGCCCCACCTTCTCTCTGTTCTCCTACTCAGTATTCCTGGGCTAAAAAGAGCCTCAGTGTGGGAGCGCACTAAACTGAGGCCCCACAGAAAACCACATAATTACAAATCACAATAAAGCCTTCAGTGCCGAGTCCCAGCCAGAGGGCTCAGCTGCACCCTGCCCGGCTCCAGCTCCTGCCCCTTGCCCCTCCGCCCCCCCGCAGACCACCACTTTCTTTCAGGCTGCAAACCCCGAACACTCCCGACCTCCCTCCCTCCCCTCCCACTGTCACGCAGCTCTCCCACTCCAATGTCTGCTTCAAATCCTGCTCTCTTTTTCTCAAACTCTGTCACAATTCGCTTTTCATCTCAGTTTTCCTTCACCACCACCTCACTCTTGCAAAGATCTAGCAACCGTAAAAAGGAAACAAACTCAATAAATTCTGATGCTCGCCCACCCCATTCCTCCCCTGGGCACTACACTTCACTTAACCATTTAAGGAATGTTGACGGACCGTTGAATACTTGGATATGAGCTTCGTACGACTGTACAATTTTAAATGAAGAGATGGCTCCAAAGCACTGCGGGACTAAATGATTGACATCTCGGCTCAAAGTAATTGCTGTAATAGCAGAAAAGCAAATTGCTGATATTAGTTTTAACAGTGTTTTTTCAACACTGGCGATTCAGGCAGTCGATGGAAACTAATCTTATTTAAAGAGAGTCATAAAGTTAAATGGCCGGGGAATTTCCCACCATCTCAAGCATCTTGTGACATCTGATATGAGACAGTTATTACTTTTGGCCTCAAGAGAAGCAACTTGTGGATATCAGAACACCCTACAGAGTTTTAACCCAAAAACACACGCACACACCGGTGGGGTTGCACCTTTCTTCGAGCACAACACAATGAATAATGAAAGACGCGCTGTGCAGTAGTTTTGGATAAGAAGCCGTCATGACTTGATCCATGTGAAGACAACGGAGGAGGTAGAGGCACCAGCTGCTCTCATGTTGGCACCAGCCCAAATTAAAACCATCCTGAAGGAGATGCCGTTGTCCCCGTCGCTGCTATTGAAAGGCAGTGGTCGAGTCAGCGTTCCCGAATAATTTTTCTTAGAGAAAAATCTGACAAATCAGATGAGAAAATGTGAATACTAGAGATATTGGCATAAAAATGTAATATCGGTATCAGATTTTTTGGCTTTAGAACCGATAAAATAAAAAACGATAAAAATAAAATAATGCTTGCGTTACACTGAAATAGTGCCTATCCGCTCCTGAATAGTTTACCGGCGCACATATCTGTATCGACTGATATCGGTATCGGTAAATTGAGAGTTGGACAATATCGGCAAATCGGATATCGGCAAAAAAGCCAATATCGGACATCCCTAGTGAATACCTCTAGATTTGCTTGGATTGTGTGACTCACTTCAACTCAAATGAACCTCTGTGTAGCCCCATGTTGAGTGTGCACTTTGTTTTGTAATTTCTGTAAACTATAAAAGGGATATAGCTTGGCAAATCTTAATCGCTCTCGGAGCTTAGATGGTGTGCAACGCTGAGTACTGATACACAACGAATCAACTGTGCAACTCCAGAGGAAGCAAAATTCCTTATAGAAGTGCTCGAATATCTAATATGACTGGGCAGTTTCGTGGCATTGAATTGAGAAATAAAAATGAGAAAAATATTGTCCGTCTAGAACTTGCAAGAACCACACAAATGAAGCCCAGGGGACAACAAACGTAAGCTACTGCGGAGTAAACACAAGTGAATCACAAAACTCAAATTAAGGAAAAGATCCATCACTTCTCCAACTATTGTGGGATTACTGTCTGGAGGATGAGGAGCAAATTAGCAGGCCGATGGAGAAAAGGCTACTTGAGCACTGGGCTCCAGTTCAAGAGTCTGTCAAGTAAAGGTTTATCACAGAATTTATTTGCCTCAGCCTTGGATCCTTCGCGCATTGTACAGAATGTTCGAGGAATAAGAGCTCCGGCTTTAAGAGGGCGGCGATAATGAAAACAGAAAGTGTCTGAAAAAGTGTTGAGTTGCACTTGTCCTAAAAAGTTTCATTTTTATTTGACAAGACCACTACTTTGATGTATGTCCTTAGCTTTCAAATTTATGCTAATTTTTGAGAGGGTGTTGGAAGGAGTGGAGAGGCTGGATCGCATCGCGTGGCTCAAAAGGTAAAGCTGCCAACTAGGGACGCCTGGGTTAGTTGTTTCATCACAGGACATCGCATCAAGCGATGCTAAAGGAAGTTCAAGCTAAACTCTAGCCAAACTCTAAAACCTTGGATGACAGCCTGAGGCCCCAAAATGGATTACAGGAAGAAATGGATAAAAAAATAACCCAAACAAAACCTGCTGAACTTAATTAACACTAAGCACTGATGCTTCAGGGGCGTTTTGAGGGAGGGACAGTCAGATGCTGTACTGGCCGGAGAAACAAGACGGCACACAAATCCAAACACATTGCACGGCTCATCCACATGGCCGAGGAAAACAATGGTGGCTGGGAATTGTGTGAAAGATGAGTTGTCAGAGGAACACTTCCCCCAAGTATCGCAGCTATCTTGAGTCTTGTTAACTGCTCTAGTTCACAGGCACAGCATTCCTGTGACTTATCATGGGTGTGTTGCAAGTTCATCGGCTCGATGTCCCCTTCCGCGATGAAGCGTGACGCTATGAAAATCGCAAGCTGACACGACGCGATGCTAACGTTAATGCCGCCGTCGTGCACAACAGAGGCAGCAGCCACTGCTGGTCTGTGGGTGAGGATAACGCATGAAAAAATGGCTACTGACACAGGATGGGCGGGCTGGTTTCCTCAACCCCCTCAGAAAAAAAGACCAACATGTACTTCTCTTTTACTTGACTGAGCAGCCTGCTGAAAGAGGAAGTGACAAATGATAGGGGGTGAGGGGGGATGGAAAAGGAAATGACATCAGTGCCATCTGCAACAGAGAGGCAGCCATGATCAAAAATGGTAAAAGGGAGATAGCAGACGAGAGGGAGAAGATCGCAATCTCACCATGTCTGAAAAAAAAAAAAAAAAATCGAGTACAACTACCAGCCATCCTTACTTATGGATTTATTTAAAGAATATACGGAAAATACCCTTAAGACAACTGGATCTGTTTTCAGGAAGTGGTCAACATAGCCTCTTTCCTGTCCACTAAGCAAATATTTGTTTATAACCCCAAAGTGGAGACTTGAAAGAGTTTTGGTAAATTAGCCAGAGCGTCTTTTGCAAGCGATCCGATTCCCCATGAGCTTAACACACACATCCCCTCTGGAGTGAAGTCGACTCACGTGGCTGGAGGAAGACAATAGCACATTAGCCAACGGTCTTGAGAGTCGGTGTGTGTGCGGTGTGTGGATACAATGGGACGCTGCCGCATACACAGCTGGTGGCAAGGCATGACGAATAACACTTTACTTCTGGGTTAGGACAAGCCTAACCCAACCCCAAATCCACTATATTTTGCAAAGCTCTGACTTGTCACTCAGTCCCTTAGTTTCACATCAACCACGTCCACCTTCAAAACAAGGTCTCCACTACTGTATTTGTATTTGGAGCCAAGACCCTCCAAATTTGGATCCAGGTTTTGCTGTGACACGTATGGAAGTCTATGAAGGGGAATTGAGTCACGCCTGCAGATCATCGTCACCACAGCGGCGCGGGGGCCACCCAAGTCAACGCGACCTTTCAATTTTAGTCCCGGCAGTATAGCTGTCAGCACCCAGGCCTGCACGGAAAAACATATCACACTTAATGACATCTGAGCCATCTGCCTCTCTCTCGCTCTCTCCCCCTCTCCCTCTCTCTCCCTCTCTCTCCCTCTCTCATATGTTGGTGCCCAGCGGTCAGAAAGCAAGACTCGGTCACAGACATCATCTTCTGCACGGCCATATAGAAAATAAGGTACACGGCATCAAACAGAACCGTGAAGTCTGAAGGTCAGAGCACTTACAGACCATGTCCTGTCCAGAAGGGGAGAATGTCTCACTAGGACTCAAATCTCAAAGAATTACACACTGGAGGAAGCGACTGGAGGAAGCGACTGCAGGCGACTCCGTCACTAAGCTGCCCCCCTTCCTTTCTTCGCCACAGATTCATCTTGTACCAAACCGCCTCTTGTTGAGATTAATGTTTAAATCATCCTGCAGACTCTTTTTTTTTTATAGGATGTGAATTCTTGAAAAGCTCCACAGGGACCAAGGGTCAAAAATAACAGAGGCAAATTCACATTCAACATTAACATTGCCAGACTGACTGACCTTGACTTATTCAACAGGAGCCTAGCAGATCCGCAAATCCAAGATTTGTGGGCTCCAAATTGGTGTGTTTTTGTGCCGACACACTTTGGCAGCCTTGAAACATGCTTGCCTTTCACGCTTGTGTGATGGTCTAAGGAGGTAAGCTGAGCAAGTGCATCCCTTCCCACGTGAAAGAATTGAAAAGAGACAGAATAACCCAATGAGAGGCGACAGGAAGTGAGGAGAGCTCATTTCCGCTAATAGAAAATGGAGGAAATAAGTCTAGCGGGGACATTCAGGCTGAGATGGTTTACAGTACATCTGCTGAAGTCTGTGGCCAGAAAAAGAAGCCTGCTCCTCCATTCTCCTCAGGACACAGAGAAATATGAGGCATAAGGTTTTCATATTGGTGGCAGAGGGTTCCGTGACCCCGAGACAAACCTCACTGCTAAAATAAACCATTTCACCAAGTGTGAAAGCGCTAAGCAGGGCTGAAAATAATGAAAGGACTTTAGGACAAACATGGTGTATTACGTCAGTTTAACACTTCAGCTATAGAACTTGCCCCACACTGAGGTTGCACAACACATTATGTCCCAACTGTTCCACGAAGACAGCTTGGTGCCAAGATCAGTGCTGTGCAGTTCTCCTTTCGTCGCATATTTGCCCTCACGCCAAGAGGGGACTGACTGGACACGTCAGTCAGTGGCCACTACGGCTTCGATGCACTCGCTGTCGCACGCAGCTTTTCTAATTGCTCAACAGCTCCTGCGCTTGTTAGCGCGCGTGCTCGCGAGTGTGCACGTGCTACTTCCCGCTCCCGCACGCCCTATTTGTGCTTAAAAGGCAGACGGTGCATCGCTGCTGCATCCTCTCGCTCGCTGCTAACCTTGGCGAGAGCAGAGCCGAGCCGAGCACCTTGCGTACGAAGCGGCGTCTTTGTCAATTACTGAGACGGAATGCGCCAGAATGTAGGACTGCATACCATCACTGCTTTCCGAGTACAATCAGCAGGGTGCTGCGTAAGCATTTCCCCGCACGGCAGAAATACAGTGTGGAGGGGAGCCACTGGGCAGCATTTGAGGGGATTTTCTGAGCCGACAGTATTTGCAGAGTAAAGTGGACGGTGCTGCCTGGTCTCAGTGGACATCCACTGAGACACAACGTCTGCAGGCTTTATCGGATCCCTCCCACTCGCCCCCGCCGCGGCCCTCCTTAATTGCAGGATGTTCAGACGCTTTGCATAAACACGCACAAGTCTGCCGTGCAGTATATCAGGCCGCCAACTGGGTGGCACTGCAGCACGGACCCGAGTACACAACTGTACACGTCCCGAAAGACGCGGCAGCTTGCTCGGTCACCGCGTTCTGACTGTTTGTTGCAATACAGTGAACCGAGCGAGTTATTTTGGGAAGATTTGCGCCTTGAAAGTTCTCCGCATTACCGGCGAGGCGGAGTTGTTGATATCCGCGGCACGGGTCTGCCCTTTTCGTCTGGCAAAACTGTGCCCTGTGTAATCAGGTTGCAGTAATTACACATAACACGCGCAGAAAGCCAGTGACTTTAATAAGAGGGAGTAACTTGATGTGTGTCTAGTGCTGACCAGCAATAGGGCATGTCTGGCTGTTGAGTCATCAAATATGACTTGGAGACTTTAAAATTTGACTGATAAACTATGTAAATATGAGGTATGTGATCCCCCGCAATGTGTGTTGTCGCTTGTCCAGAACCACCTGTTTTTGCTTTGCTGGGTTGCATTTTGGCTGAATTGTAGCCAACATTAGCTAAAGGCTAGTCAGTATGGCAGCTTGGTACCATGACTTGAGGGAATACTGATAAACCGCCTAATGGAATTTGCTCCACGAAAACAACCGAAGATATAAATTTCATTTATATTGTGCGAGAAACTGGGTGTTTTGTCTCTAGTATCATAAAATGTTTCTGCCATTCCTCAGTAAATGAATGATGGCGCGGCGGATCTGTTCCTCCTCAACCTCAAAATAGACCAAGTTGTCTCTCATGAGGGAAAATGATCAGCGTTTATCCCCCTCTAAACCCGATAATTCTGCAGTGTATATGCCTCCATTTGTAGAGCAGACAGCTGTGGGAGGACAGTGGTGTATCAGTGTGTAAACCTCTCGCTCATACACTGCGCAGACCTTCATGTTCCGGCACACACACATATTTAAGGTACAAAGTCTGCATCAGTGATAAGGCATACAGACATGAAACGTGCCAGTGTATGTAAACAGCGCTGCCGTCACTTCTCGTGGGTAATACTTATGCATCTTTGTACGTTAAGCTACATGCTAATAGTGTGTCGTGAATCCATGCTGGAGGGAAGCAGGATTTCACAGCATGTTGTCATAAGCACCTCACAATTGGTGCTGTGCTTCACAGTTTGAAACGCAAACAAGAAGGAAGAAGAGCTACGAGGTGAACGAGCAAGAAAACCGACTCTGCTTCGTTCACGGAGCAGGACGAGCTTACATGTCGGCGGGAGAGCAGGAAAACCTGTTTGGGAAAGCCTGTGAATGCATATTTTATATCAACAAAGGCTTAAGTCTGAGATGTACGATGTCCTCAGCGCACATTAGCTGATGAATCTCACTGAAGCAAAAAACTCAGGTCAGCTATAATGTGGATACTTCGTTCAAGATGTACCATTTAGCCGAGACAAATATCATTGCGTCCATTTGTCAGCTCAGGTAAGTGCAGATGTCCCAACTGTGGTTTAGACAGTGGGTTGTCGAGCAGCCCCCGACTTCTTAAAGAAGCATGTGCCAAGCTGAAGCAAAGGAATCCACTCATCCATCTGTCTGCTGATAAGCAGCAGGACCCATGCTTCATCTGAATCTAACGATTCCACTCAGTTTGCATTTTTGGGGTGGACTGATGGATTATCTCAATTCACAGTTCTGCTTTATCGGACTGTCTCGTGGCCTAGAGGAAGCAGTAAAGCATTTTCTCAGTTGTTTCAACAGACTCCTCTGCAGCAGATGTGAGCGCTAAGCGGACTGCGGGAGGTGTGATGTCGCACGCGCAGAGCGATGTCAACTATGCTGCAGCTCCCACCGCACAGCGGGTGGATTATTTTTAGGCATAAATGCGAACATTTGCATCTTTTCAATTAATCAAAAATACCATTTACATTATTCATGGGCTATCATTTGCAGATAGGTACAAATTAGGGCCATTAGTTAAAACGAAATGCTAAGTACATATCAGTTTTTTTGCCTTCACGTGTTGCAACATGTTTAATTACACAGGGGAAAATCTGACGCAAGGCCTCTTTGCACACCAATTGATGCTGCCGCAGAGGAGACACGGTCCTTCTGTAATTCCTCGTAACCCTCAAACACTGAATCAGATCATAATTACCGACATGAGTTTTGCAGTACGGAACGCAGCATGTTATCATCCATTCAACCGTGGCTACGACACATCAATCAGCCACTGCTTCAATAATGAAATGCCTCGGTGACACTTGCACCATCTCAAAGATTAATTAAACACTTATTCTCAAACAAAGACAATTACATGGTGTATGTGTACCAACTAATTTCAACAAACTATAGTTGATAGCTGTTAAGAGTTCATGGGAACTTCATGTCACGTATGCTGTGTGTGTTATATATTCATATATACACATATATACAAACACACACACACTAAATATATACACACACACATATACAGATATATACACACATAAATACACACAAGCACATACATACACACACACAAACACATGTACATACACAAATATTGATGTGTGTGTGTGTGTGTGTGTCTACATTCACGATTCAAATGTCCCTTGAAACTATAACACTCTTCACTTTGATGACACAAATTTTCAAATCCAGTAATGATTGCGTGTGACTTTACATTCCTTTGCTATAATACTTGTTTACTCAATGTGTACTGCATATCAAAACGCATTCTGTTCGATGTTAATCTGTCAGTTACTAAGTGAACTAAGTAAACTGGTTGCTTAACAATCACTATTGTATGAGGTGACTGCTACTTCCTTATTTTTGCATTTCTAAACAATCGTGTTTGGAGGAATTACAGCAACTGCTAAATACAAAAAATTACAATACAGAAATGTAATGCGGAACAAATTGCAACAGATGACAATATGTCTCGTCTGTTTTATCAGTAAAATGGAAAATGTTGAAATAAGTCCATTTAATATGTTCAAGTGTGGCCCAACATTGATGCTGACAGTTAAGGAGTGACACCACCACACACTTCATTTTAAGGTTTTAAGAACTAGGCTGCACACAGATGCAGGGTAAAATAATGGGTTAAATCAAGCTTTTGACTCATTCATCACAAAAGCTGTTCTTTGCGCCAGAGTGACAAAGTGCACAGTTCTGGTTGGAGGAGAATTGGGGAGTGTGAGGGAGCAAGGATGAGGCACGAGATGAGTGGCGGGTGAAGCAAATCAGGAAATCTGCATGAAACCATAAAACCTGGGTGTAGAAATGCATAACGTGATAAACGTGACTTTAATCCACCAGAAAATCAATCATTCAATCAAGCAACCAATCAATCTCAACGCGGCCGCCATGGTTCTTCTCACTTCCGGCCAAGCAATTGTCAAATGCTTCACAGCTGTTTCAATACCTCATCACGTCAAACCAAAGTTGAAAATAAAAATTTAAAACACTTTTTACAGGCTTTTTGTGGTAGCAATGCAAAACCTGGAGTAAGAAATCAAATCGAGCTGAGGTGGCGGCACGGCGTGGCGTTTGCAAATGAGAAAACTCACCCAGCAGCAGTAGTTTGACCTCTCTGGCCGCCTTCTCTCCATCTTCTCGAAGGTTTTTATCAATCATTTTAGACCTCTCGGCCGCGGCTTTATCTTCCTGGCTAACTGTACAGCCCATGTTTCCCAGTGCTCGCTTCAGGTCTGCTGCTTAATGGAAAATATCACCAGAAGAAAAAAAAATTGCCCGATTGGGTTTGGCTCCCCAAAAATCGAAAACTCGACGTTTGGAGAGAGTTTCAGTTGAATAAGTAGAGCGACTTCCCTTTTCTGCCGAGTGAGTGGCGGAGGGAACAAAAATTAACAATGCGATGCGGACTTGGCAATAACCAAATTCGCCGAGACGCGTTTGCGGTCCGGAGGAGGACGAAAGAAGTTTTCCAGCATTCGAAAAGAACACTTTAAGAAAAATTTCTTCGCAGACGGCCGAGTTTTACATCCCACGGGACGACATGAGCAGAGGTTTATCTTACGAAAATGACGCCACAAAGTTGTGGAGGAGGGAAAAAAAAGTATTCCAGCTGTTGAAAATCAAGCGAGCGGATTCCTCTCTTCGCTGAGGCTACCGAAGACACATTCGCGCGGGTACCTAAGACCAAAAACCAGTATTTCCGCCTGACTAATCGTTTTCGTTGCACTGCCCAACGCCGTTACGCATTCTCTACTCCGCGTTTGAGATTTATCACGTCTGAGGCCACGCCCGTAGACGCCGAGAAGTTCCCCTCAGCCCGACAGAGCTTGACAAAGCGCCGTCACATCCCAACTCAAACTGCACAGCCAACCTCGGCAGGCACACGCCCCCTTTCAAGTGCACCATGGGAAATGTAGTCCTCAAAAAGCGTGATTGACGCCCGTGGACTACATATCTCAAAAGCGTCACATGTATGTGCGATATCAAGTTTTGCTAAAAACGCTAAGGTTAAATAATCTGGGAATTTGGCGGAATAAGAATTGAAAGCACTTCCATAAAGGGACCTCAAAATTCGAAAGCCTCTCGAACGATTAGATGGCAGTTTTCTAATTTCACAGTCGCAGCTATTACGCTGGTGATGTGATGTTTTTGGACCACCTTTCCAAAGTCCTTTTGTGTTTTGACAAGGAGCATGTGGCCTTGCCTTTGTTGGATAAATCATTTCTAAAATAGGTGCATACGCAGTTTACACAAACAGTTAAAAGTATTGTGTAACAGCGTGTCATTTGACATCCAAGAAGTGGCATATTTTCACAAAGTCTTAAAACGGCCTATTACGTGGTGCAACTCACATAAGGCCTCGGCTCGGTTCCGAAGTTGAAATCATGGCTCAATCGCGGCATCTCGTGGACAGTTTCTGAACACTTATTTTAGAAGAAACGAGAACGTGAAAGGGAATTCTTAATACACCCTGACCCGTTTCTGTGTACGAATATATGTAATCATTTATCAATGTTTGTATTTATGTATTAATGTCTGTGTTTCTGTATAAATGTGTACACTACTCCTGTTTTTGTTTGTGTCTGTAGGGGTTTCCAGAGTTATTCTTCAGTACAATTTAAATAACACCTTAGTTCTTGGTATTGTGTACCATTTATATCACACGTGATCTTACATGAAACAAAAACAGTCTGACGGGCCACATGATGGGGCTCATTTGTAGAATATCTGCAGTCGGTCTCGGAGAGATGACACATCCATGAATGTTGTCTCATTATCTTTATTTGTAACATTGTTTACAATACCTTACCTGCCTGTGGCATATTAAAATAGATAGATACAAGAAAATAGACATGGACGACAAAAGGTTTAAAAGCACTTTGAAAATGATTATGTTTAGATTCTTAATCAGACTAAAACTGTAATTGCTATTTACATTGTACAAACTAGATATGCATATCGAATATAAAGTGTATACCATTATATACATTATTTATAAATGCTGGTTGATGTCTATATTTACTGTTGAATAAATCACACTGTTATCTCACTGACATGTGGGAAGAGGTCATCAAACGATCCCCCTGTATCAGCCACTAACACGCTCTCTACGCAGTGTTTTTGTGTTTTAAGTACAGTATTTGAAGTAATGTGCGAATACACCGTTGTAAATAACAGTGCCACTCCACTATCTTCACTCTAACAAAGATACTGCTCATCTCCAGAATGCATTCTGTCAAACATTTAAACATTGCATGTGTTTCATATCATGAAAAAAACAAAGTTAGGCTGCAGTGGCTGATTCAGGTGATTCTTTCTACACTGATTCATGCAGACAAAGAGATCCATCAAACGAAAAGTCACCAAAAAGGCCTTACAAAGGGTTTGTGGCACACAAACAGACATAACAGTACTAAATTACCCATAACAGCACTCACTTTAATACAATGAGATGTTACATAAATCAACTGGGAGAGAGCAGGGACAGCACAGCAGTTCACTAACAATTCCACGACTGTATGTAACCGCCAGTCAACCACGTCAATACAACAAATTCACGACCAGTTGAACTGTGCGTTCTGTTCACTTCACGCAATCGCTTCTTCCACCTCAAATGATTCACAAGAGAATGGTCTAAACACGTATTCATCTATTTCTGGGAGACAAAACCGAAACATCCTGTTCAGAGCATAGGTCCAAGTTGACATATACGATGCACATACGACAGATTACGTAATTCAGACACGGAGGAGCTATGTTCTCTTTTTAATTCGCCCCTACGGCGCTCCCCAAGTTACGTTTTTCACACGTGTTCCACGTTTCATGTAGGTGGTAGTTCATAGGGAGAGGCACATATGAACACAGGGGCTCCAGAGTAAAAGGTAGAGGAAGGTTTAGTGTCACTTCAAGTAATGTGTTAAAGAAGACATCCGTTTATCATATATACTGTATATTATACCATCAGTGCTTTGCTCATTGGCTCATAATCTAAGTAAAGCAATGAAGTCTTGATAACATCGAGACGTCACCTATCATGACATGTAGAAATCTTACAAATGATTTGCTGCTTATTATCTGCTACATGAAGTTGTGCTTATCTAAAAGTGCTATTGCTAACCCCCCCTGCTTTCGAGGAAGTTGGGGAGACATTGAGAGCATTGTGGTCAACACATTTTATTTTGATAAGGGCTCAAGCTTGTGCTGAACTGAAATATTTACAGGTGCCAGAAGGTCACAACGTACTTTGAGTGGTGAGTGACCCGATGGTTTTATAGATTTTTTGAAAATATTTTGGTTATCTGTCTCAATTTCCGTTTGCTTTTCTAAAACATCACTCGAAGAATTCTCTGTGCTAACAATCATCGGTATGACAAACTCTTAGAGGGAAGTGCTATCATTCAACTGACTTCACTGTAAGATGTGTTGCGGTATTTTACAACTGTCGAGGATGCGGGGTTTATCATTCAAATGACAACAAAATCTTTTATCTAAACCTGGAGAAATGACTGTGATTTAATGTCGATGCAGGATATTTCAAATGATTAACTTTTTATGTGAGATTAGCCTCTCCTTTCCACAAATAAAGTCAATATTATTCCATAAACAAGGTCAGAGCAAAACCAGGCTTTTCAGCCTTGATGGCAGTTTTGTTTGTGCTTGAATCTTTATTCAAGGCTCAAAGCTCTCCAGCCTACTGACCCTCAGTGCTTTTCCAACAGTGGTGCTCCCTAAAAGTAAAACTCCTTGTGCTATGTGTTTATTCTTGTGGTGCTGTAGGTTGGCAATCCAGCACCAAAGCTGTGCTACTGATCATCTCAGTCAGTTCTTGCTCAGGATCATTTCGACCCTCCGTGCTAAATACTGCAGCTTGTAGGTTTGCATTCAATAAAAAAATCAACATTACAAATATATATCTGGGTTATACCGTCTAGGAATGTTATGACAAATGTGCCTTAAATACTGCGCCATATCCAAAGTGTTGCTCCGCCCCTTGGCTCAGCATGAGGTGTGAATGTTACCGCCATTAAACCATAAATAGATTTGCGGCGGCACACGTCAGAAAAGCAACCCTGATGCATCCATCTTGCTCTCTTGTTTCTGGAGCAACCACATTTTTTGCTGAAATAAGCTCACAAATATAGTCCCACCTCCCCATCCCCCAAAGTACAAAACAAATAGTGACATACCTAAAATATTTTTTTTTAAAACGATTGGTCATCGTTAATAATATATTTAATGTAAATGTGCAGTGGATTTTACACTATATTGACTAGCTGAGTTGTGCGTGGAGGTCATCTTATGATATATACACACAAGAGATATGTGGAGAGAAAGAATGGACCTCTAAGCTTTACATCAATACATTTTCTACATCCATCTCACAAGGCACATCCACAATACTGCTCTGTCCGAATCTATCAGTATATATTCAATTCTACTAACCCAGAAATTCCACTGGGCTGGATGTGCTGCCTCCCCCCAGGCTGGATATCCAGTTTACATGAATTGAATCAGTGTCATAACCTCGGCAGCAGGACAGAGTCGGAGTCGGGACTCCATTAGCAACAATGGGACATCATCGACATTGACATGCAAGCCAAAGCAGAAACAGCAACATTACAACTAAAATCGACAGTAAATAATATCGTCTCTGCAATAACAAAAGGGTTTTGCCTAGTGACCGCTGCTGGCTTTGCTTGACCCTGACGTCCAGTCGATGATAATAAAGCTGAGGCTCATAATCATGAACAGGAAACCTACCCCAGCGAAACACATGGCCTGAGAGGAGAAATGGAGTTAGTGAGAAAGAGAGCTTTCTGGAGGAAAACGTCACTTATCTTTTTACTTGGAGCTTGGAGCTTAGTGTGACATCTCACCGAGATTTTGGGGACTGAGCGCAGTGGCTCCTCTTCTTTGGGAACGATGCGGATGTAGAAGATAGCAGGGAAAATGAAGATGAGACAGGGGGCAGACGTGGCACCTGAAAAACCAAAAAATGACGGTCAGAAAGGAAGAATAGCAAAAGCATGAGAAGACACCCATCTGTAAAAGCTGTTTTCAAATATGAACTTCAAACAAGAAGGGTAGTGGGGAGATATCAGCCTGTCGCTCATTGTGACCGAGATGCTGGTCAGCGTTTTCGACAGTAGTGGGGAGTCCGGACCGACATACCGATAATCCCGAAGATGCCCAGGATGTTTGGGGCAAAGATGACTAGCATGTTGATAAAAGTCAGAAGAGTGATAGCGATGGCAATATGGCGGGGCCAGTAGAAAGTCTTGTTGGGAAACAGCATCTGCTGGATGGCTCTCCGTACCTGATAACGTGAACCAAATCGATCAAAAATGATACCCATCTGCGAGGCCAATGTTTTGAAGTATCATAGTGTGATACTCCTGACTTGTCGAGGTATACACGACAACACTTACTGGGAACAGGACAATTGGCACAGTGAGTGTGACGGCAGTGAGCACGGCGACACGCACACACAAGATCAAGGTGTCGTACGGGTCAATGCGGCTGTAAGTGTGGAGCAGCTCAGCTTCCACCTCACCTGAAGACAAATACAAGAGAACAGCTGGTAGGTACTGTACATGGGTGTTAACAATCTTCTTTTACCAAATATACAATATGTTTGTGTTTGATTATCAAACTATTGAAAGATACACACCAGAATGGAACCTTTATTGATTTTGAAATGTAAGTTTCACTAGCGGTTCCATACTTGTGTGCCGTCTCGCACGTGTCATTATGAATTTCACCACTAGAGGGAGAAGTTACACTGTGGGCAGATAATCAGGTTGTGCCACTTCAAAGATGAGCATCTCACATCATCCAAGAAGCCAAGGGAACTCGTGAGCATTTGCAACAAATAAAAATGAATAGAAAATCTGCATTTGTGACCCAACTAATTGAAAACGTGTATAAATTGAGAAGCAGGATGGTGCAGTGTTTGTTATTAATGCAGTGTCGTGGGTAGATAGATAGATAGATAGATAGATAGATAGATAGATAGATAGATAGATAGATAGATAGATAGATAGATAGATAGATAGATAGATACACAAACAAACAAAAGAGGAAACAAAGAAAAGGAGAAACAAAGAAAGAAACAAAGAAAAGTCTCACCATAAAAGGTTAGGTATCCAAAAAGAGCAGCCAGGAAGTACATGCAGTACATGACTGCAATGGAGATGTTGGACACATGCTGCATCTTTTTCTTAGTGGGACTGAAATAAGAAGACATTGCCATGTGATGTCACGCAGTGCACGGAGACATCTCACAACATCAGGGTGCACATAAGATCTCAAGTCAATGGCACCTTAGGGACGACCAGTACAGACAAACATGCTACATTGCACAAGCAGTGCCAAATGCAGCTCAAACTCAACCGTAAGCAGTGAATGTGGCTAAGTTATTATCAGCCAATCACAAAGCAGGCATAGTGGTGCCTCTCTTTGGTCTTTTGCTGATTGCAGGCTGGAGTTTTTCCGTCAGAACATACTTGCGCAGCTCTGTGTAGATGGGCAGGACCTCGGGATGGCACACAAAGGCGAACGCCAGGATGGGGATGGTGTAGGCTGTCTGAAAATGAAGCCCAACAAGTCACCATAGAGACACCAGCACCATCCCAGACGTTTTACCACCAAGCTTTCGCTTTACTGCTCATTACTCCTTCAGACGTGTTACAGAGAGCTAATTGTTTCCTTGTGATTAAGTGGGACTTGGCAGCCGAGCGGCTTTAAGAATGCTTTCTTTGTGAGCCGCTGCGCTGCTAGGAAAGGTCGGTAGGAATCAGTAGCAGGTAGCCATATTTGCTTGTACACCAGAGAGTAAGGGAGTTGATAGTGGGTGACAGCGGTCCACGGTCAACTGGCGGGAGCCAACTAGCGTATTTCTACAGCCCACTCCTTTTGTGAACTCGGTCATTGTGGGTAAAAAACGAGGGCGTTCAGAGAAATGCCAGGTCTTTCCCATTTCACTCACTACTAAGTTCTTTGGCCCACGGAGGGCAAATGCCACCACCTCACGACAATACCATGCCAAAGCCATTTTTACTCCTCTGTCGACAGGACAGGAAAAATAAGGCATCTAAAAAAAACTTGTGGCCCTAAGCCATCAAGCAGGAGCTAAATAAATACACGCACCCCTGCTTTGATGTACTGGGATTAACTGAATGCTACAAACCACATGTGATTTCCATGCTGCAGGAAGAAGGTGGCGTGTGCTCTGGCCAGTGTTCTGTCATCAGCAACATGCTGAAGATGACGATGACATACAGGGAGCAGCTTTCGGTGGGTATGGGGGTGACGGTGGATTGGAAACTAAGATGGGATGCCATGCCAGAACATACTTGCGAGTTTAGGTTGACCATTTTGGGAATGCAGGCCGGGTCTTCCTCCCCTCCAGGATCTGTCACGCTGACGTTCAGCCCGGTGACGTTAATGTGAGTGGCGAAATCGACAAATGGACAGGGGATCATGAACTTCTTGTAGATGACCTGTGCGGTGCAAAGAATAACAAAATGAGCGGGAGCGACCTGCGTTGTGGGATGCAGCCGAGTATTTAGACACGCTGCGCTGAGAGACAAAGGCGAAGAGGGAGAAACACAGAGATTACAGCTCAGGCAGCCGAAACTAGGTCAAATACGACACAGCCTGCAACCACAGATATACAGCGCAAACATTTGTCAGCTGGGGAGAGGGAGAGGGAAAGGGTGAGAGGGAGAAATAATTTGTCACAGGTGAACTCGGAGCGAGGTTGGAATATATTGTATTGGTGAGATATAGCGGGAAGACACGCCCTTGGCTTGATGTATGGAGAGTACGATTTAGGGAACGTACTGAAATGAGGAAGAAAACCATGCAGCTGAGCGAGAAGCCACTGGTGTATCCCAGGTACCCTGCAACACATTGAGAGTTACATTTTACCATTGCGGAAATGCTGACAGTTGCGATCAGACATGAGTGACAGATATAAGGCAGCTTGGCAGGTGACCCAAGGTGAGAGGAGGTACACAGAGGAGGAAAAGGGACGAAGGAAGACATTTTCAAAGTGGGGACAAAAACAAAAGGGATCCTCTTATATTTAAGGCCCAAAATCCATTCTCTAGAGAAAATCTGCTGTCTTAAAACACCATTTACTCTTGCAGAGATTGTATTAACTCAAATGAAGATCGGCAGTGATGGTCAAACTTTGATTGGGGGCAGGGGCTGCCACAAGGTCAGCGAGGTCAGTGGAGCTTTAGTGGAAATGATTATTCATTTGCAGAATGTAGGTTAAGCTCTGACTCTGATAGAAAAAAAAAAAAAAAAAAAAAAAAGGAGAGAAACGTGGTGAAGCTGGGAGGGGCTGAGCACTCAAGCCCAGTGTGAAGGATAGGGACTGAAATACGGCAAATTAACAATTCTCTTTTCAAATCAGAGAGGTTCTAAGTGACATAATAGAACAGAGATGATGATTGATGGTTATAAAATTAACGCGGATCTTTATCTAAAATAATGCCCTTGATTCAAATAACAAATATTGTCGATCTTCTTCACAATCAGCATTGAAATAAACACAGATTAATGGTCCCCAACTCACCGAGTTGCTTCATGAGAGCCAGTGGCAGTATTATTGCAATGGACACAATGATCACGAGGTAGTTTCCATTCAAGTACCATTCACTGAGGAGAGACATAAAAACACAGTCATTCAAAAAACCCACTCAATCTTAATCCACGAACGGTCCGTAAAGGGCCCTGACAAAGGGTTTCTTCTTCTCTGGACAAGAGTCAGGCCTTATTGTAACCACAGAGATAAATCGTGACCCCAAATTGGGGGCATGATTTTGTGGCTTGACTGATGGCATAACAGGAGTAAATCAGTAGTATGTGTTGTCAGATTTTGAAACAGTATGATTGATAATAATACTCGACTAAGATAGCATTACTACACACCCTTTCTATGTCTGTTGTGTTGCAAAGAAGATGCGCAACATTAAAATAAAGATTATTTTTGATTGGAGAGGTAGATAGGAGTAGCAAGAAGTATGATAGCGATCAGTCTTTGATATCTATGATAGAATGCCCTATCATAAATATCAAATATGAACACATTACCCACACATATGTTGCTGCCTCTTGTACAGCAACATCTCAGGAGAAAAAAAAAAAAAAGCAAACGGGTTATTTTTGGAGCAGCCCAGCAGGAGTGATTTATTTCACATCCTGTACACAGTGAGTAACTGCAGGAGAGCTATGAATGAATGCTACGACGCACGTCACACAAATGATGAGCCCTGCTTATCGTGTTGTCAGCTTACTGTTCTCAAAACTTTCCACGCCATTTGGCCGCGACACACATCCTCTGACTCATACGCATTTCACCTGGATAATCAAATATTCGCAGTGAAACACAAGCTCACTGCCTCCAGCTGACGCAGTAACAGTCCTGTGATAGGCTCCCCGGCTGAACGAGTGTGCGCAAATACACAAACAGACCTTCAGGCATGCACTGATTGTGAATCTGGGTTCGTTAAAAACACTGGACAGTTTGCCTCCTGCAGCATCAATAAGCCCACACACACACAGACACACACACGGACAACCCCACATATTCATGGAACAGTCTGGCCACAGTGCATGCGCGTATTCTTTTGCAACGTTAATTATGCTAGTTTGTGGTTGCCGTATCCAACTAATGTTGTGCTTTTTCTAGCTTGACAGCGCATCTAATTTATGCAGTGAAACAGAGACACGGGTCTATGCTCATAATTACCATTACAAACCTTCCATGCGTGCTATACGTTGGAGGCAAACACTCAGCGTATGTCGACGTGAGGACTGCCATCTTTTTAGAGACCTTTG
This sequence comes from Carapus acus, assembly GCA_900312935.1. NCBI lineage: Eukaryota > Metazoa > Chordata > Actinopteri > Ophidiiformes > Carapidae > Carapus > Carapus acus. The sequence goes on along the minus strand of OMPJ01045842.1, from coordinate 5,294 downwards.
GTGAGGAGCACGTTTGTGTAGCTTAGCCCATGGGTCGGCAACCCGCGGCTCTGGAGCCGCATGCGGCTCTTTAGCGCCGCCCTGGTGGCTCCCTGGAGCATTTTCAAAAATGTGTGACAATGGATAAAAATGGGGAAAATTATTATTTTTTGTTTAGATATGTTTTTTTCTGGGAAGAAAAATGTGACAAAAAGAGTCTTAACGTTTTCCAATGTTGTAAAAATATTAAGAATAAATATTTGATTCATTAATAAGGCTTATATAAAGCTTTTAAATTTTTTGCGGCTCAAGACAGGTTTTGTTTTTTACTTTTTTGGTCCAATATGGCTCATTCAACATTTTGGGTTGCCGACCCCTGGCTTAGCCATATAAACCAACTCCCACTGAAGAGATGAAATCAAACAATAACCACTGTGGACTCAGAAAGAAAGAAAGCAAGAAAGCAACGATTGTTGACTCGAGATCGACAACTACCAGACAACAGTGGTTGGTGTAATATATGTCTTCTACTGAATCCACGTAAACGAGCATCACTTTAATAGCAAATCTACCTCGCAAAGGGTTTGGCAAGACATCAATATAGGCATTAACAAGAACAACTTTTAAACAGCGTGAAGCTCTAACAAGGGGAAAGGTTGAGTGAGGGGGTACATCACACTTGTGAAATGTGCGCTGTTTGTGCCTGAAGCCACCTGCACCAAGCAGTGATATCCTATGGTTTATATTTGTTGCTCTGGAGCCTGGCTGTGTTTTGATGTGTGCTTCTCTGGGTGGACACACTGCTGTCCTCCCTCCTCTGGGTTCACTCCTGCAGCTGTCTCCGCGCCAGCTGCTCGGCACATTCGTGGCACTGGATCTGCCGGCTAGCATTCAAACGATACTTTTGCATACCTCCTGTGTAACTATATTGGTGTGGTATTGACGACAACATGACCATGACCATGACACCATTCTTGTTACCCATTTGTTCTGTTTGGCTAATGTCTCATACAAATACACATGTAGGGTTTAATGTGACTCACCGCGAAGGATTGTCTACTTTCAGAAAGGCCTGGATCACAAGAGGAAACTCATATTTCACTATGTACAGATAGCTGGACATGGCTGCAAAAAAAGGAAAGACAGTAACATTAGTATCTAATGTGCGTATACTGTATATGTGCATAGATGTGAAATCACAGCACAGGAAAATATCATTACAGATGCACATGCATGAATTTGTGGGGCAGATGGCTGAGGGGGAAACTGTCCTCACCTCCAATGTTCTGCAACGTGATGGCAATGCCTGCCGCCATCTTCCCTGGGGTCCCAAAGGCCCTGTAGCCGAGCTGCTCATAAGCACGAATACCTGACATTCAAAAAAAAAAAAAAAAGCTAGGGCACTTAATACCACAGAGTGACATGGAAACATTAATCTACGCTTCATGAAATTGCCCTGAGAAAAATTGCCTAATCCAAAATAATCAATCACAATTAGCCTGAAAAGAAGTTTCATTCCCTTAATTTCAATGCCACCAAATATTGTTTTCTGCAGCTGTGTTTCAAACTGTTTTTGTACAAACAACAGTGAGCAGACGCAATTTGTAGAGACATTTAAGTTTATTTCAATACCATCTGTACTTTTTGTTGTTGTTTTGTCAGCTAGTTCACACATGTGTTTCTCACAGTCCCACGATTATTTTTACTTTATCATATTGTCTTTTGGGAATGCGTTACTGTTACTGTACTTCATACATACCCACAATACCAGAAGACTTCAGCAGTAAATGGATAGAATATGAGGACAGGACTGCCACAACTGTGAGTAGTACCCTGGAAGACAGCAACGGTACAAAGTGAGCTTCCCTTTCTATCAAACATTGAATTCCATCTACATAATATACAAAGATATAACACAACAGTTATTTGGGGATATTATATTCTATGGTATTTATGCAGCTGCAACACCTAAAGGTATTTCTGGGATGTGTGAGCCTGGGTCTTGTCGGAGGAGACCCTGTGGCGTCTCTTTGCCAGGGGCTATTACTCCAGCTGAACTGTCAAAGCTGCCCTAGTGGCCCCTCAACATTAACCCACAGTAAACACATTTATACTGCAGATGCATGGCTTTGAAAAGAAACATTTGCTGCAATGTGAAGAAATTCTTCCTCAGTTTCCCTTCAAAGTACCCGCTGTGGTCATATTTGGCTTTCAAAAATGACCCTCTCGCAACATTATTTCCTTTTCAAGTAACCCTGAGCTGCTTCTCAGACCATCTGGAGTAGCGTGGGTGAAGTCTGATTACAGATATTTCACAATTCAGCAACAAACTATGCCTTTTGTCATCAAGGTGGCCCCAAACTGGACCAGTTACAGTGTTGCCACTGTGACTGTGATCTTTGAATCTCCACATTCAAACACGATTTAAGTACCTCAACAGACAAATTATAAATAATTTCAGTTCATTTTAAACCTTTTAGGCCAGGAAAACACTGCCTCACATGTCAGGTATCTCAATACCAACCTTAATAAGGCAGAACAACATATGTCACATTCACCTCATCTCCTCACATCAAAGTACCCCTCCATAATTTTCGGAAGGTCTCCAAAAGCACCGTAACTCCTCCGACTATTGTGCTGTTTGACTGGCTGGACCAACCCATCACAGCTTTTTCTAAACAGTGCCCCTAATTTACAGATCTCCACGCATGTCAACCTCTATCCAACTGTTTTCCACTTTCAGCTTCTTTCTG
>OMPJ01045841.1:0-21236 GCA_900312935.1 Carapus acus | reverse complement strand
CTCCGGCGGATCAGCGGCCACGACACGGGCGCGCCGCCATCCCGGGAACGATGATTCAGACGTCAAAACACTGCTACGTCACGGGACGGCCGGAAACAGGAAACCGCCAGAGGCGGGGCGGCGAGGCGGATTTCAGAATAGAGGTGCCGGCGTTGAACGGGCAAAAACGTTAATCCGTCGCATCCACGATTGTTTGTATTAGCACGCTTCATTTGTCTCGGTTAGAGGTCAGTAGTTGTCATATTGGAGAATATTGACTATTGAGAATATACAAGCACCAGATGTTGAAAGTAGAAACAATGGCGGGGATGCAGAAATTAATTTTCATAAGCTCACTCAAAAATTTTTGTATAGTATACAAATAATTCATTATACATTTGTGTGTGTGTGTGTGTGTGTGTGTGTGTGTGTGTGTGTGTGTGTGTGTGTATGTGTGTGTGTGTGTAAATTGATAGATAGGGTTAGGGTTAGGGTTCCCGTTGAATAACATCGGATTGGAGAGCCACACTTAATAACACTTATAATAACACTAATTTTTTCTCTCTCAACTTTACTGACGGTCTTTGGGTTTATTCTTGCTCCACGCTCTCGGGAGATCGCCCCCTGCTGGGAAAAATCAAAAGGTTCAGTTATGTTCCTTCAAAGGCGAAACTGAAAGAATCTTGTCCATAGGTACACGCAGCCGGGAACACGGTAAGATTCACTTGTTTACACCTCATTCGCTACATTCTGCTTGTTTTTGGTGCTTTTTGAGCAGCGATGTGATTCCGCGGCTCAGCAAGTTTAGCAATGATAACGTGTCATCTCCGTTAAACACAAGCTGTTTTCATCAGTCCACCAACAACACCTTGTGTGTTAGCGCACACACTTGTTTCTCTCTATCTTACTGTCTCATATACTTTGACGTCAGATACATTCGATCACAAACGTGACAACAGCAATTCTAGAACCACAGTTTCTCACAGTATGAAGTTTAAATGTGTATTATACTGCTCATCCATGCTGTGTAACTCTATATTCGTGCTCTCCTATGTTGTGTAACTCAATAACTCTATATCAACGCTCCCTATGTTTCCAACTTTTCCAGCTTGGTGACGATGTCGTCTGATGAGGTGAGATTCTTGGAATCCTGAAATGTGCAACTGGAAGGCATTTCATCTTTCACGGCAGTATTGGACACTTTTCCCAATCGAGTTTCTTGAGAGCAGCTGAAACCTTCCATTTGATGCCAATATGCCCCATGTGTGTTCCCCATGACGTCAGAGGACTCTAAGACTCATTTCTACCTCAGTCTTATGCTTTAGCCTTGCGGGCAAACTCCGGCCCGGGGGCCGTCTGTGTGCCAAGCCAAGTCATTGGAAAAATCAGGAATCGGGAATCTTTCATTGTCATTTTGGCAATTTACATTGTGTAATGAAAGTAGGGCGCCGAGGTGCAAAATGGTATAAAAAGGAAAAGAAAAGTAGAAAAAAACAGAAGAGTAATCCATATACAGAAGAAATGCACAGATATATATAGTGTGGAACATAAATAAATGATAGCAGGAAAAATTAAACTGTGCCAAAAAAAACAAAAAGAAACGTAACTCGTGGCAGCGATGATGAGATGGGAAGAATTTAACAGAGTGTGGAGGGGTTTACTGGAGTGTATCTCTTGTTTCATTGGCTAAGATTGGCCAAGTGGAAAGAGTGCCTGCACCTCGCAATACCCTACTTACGCTATGGAGCCAAATTCATCCTTCCCCCTGTGTGTGCCTGGCAAAGTTTAAATTCTCCAGAGACTTTCGCTCTTGTCCTTTAGCTTAGCTAAAACATTCTCCCTCCCTGCTGTGACCCTCAGTTCCAGTCGAGGTGTGTTTGTCTCGGCGATTGCTGTTGAAGAAACGAGACAGACGTGTTTTGTTTTGTCCCACCAGGATTTTACTGTGGTGATGGAGTCCCCCTCAGCCCCGCCCACTCAGACCTTAGAGCAGCAGCAGGCGCTGATCCACAAATATAAGGTGCGTGACAGCGTCTCCCGCCAGCGGGGCCACAAAGGGCGCCTGTCGGACGCTAATCGCAGAAACTGAGATGCTGGTGTCCACAGAAGCAGCACGAGCAGCTGCTTGAGGAGCAGAGGGACCTGGCCAAGTCCCGGGACCAGAGCCACGCCCTGGCCGCCCAGTTCACGCTGCGCACCCACCAGATCACCCAAACCATCACAGCCAAACAGGAGGGCTACGACAAGGTCATGGACCAGGCCAAGGTGAGGAGGACCGGCATGACCTCAGGGCCCTTCTGTGGGCCTCATTTTGGAGAGGCAGTGGTAGGTAGGTAGGTAGGTAGGTAGGTAGGTAGGTAGGTAGGTAGGTAGGTAGGTAGGTAGGTGGAGGTAGGTAGGTATGGTGGTTGGATGGAGCTTCATAACTGAAGAACTAACTAATACACAAATGACAGTATTTTGATAGTGATCAATATGCGATGGTACACATATACTGTATCTATACTACAGGCCAAAAAGTTTGGACACACCTTCTCATTCAATGCGTTTTCTATATTTTCATGACTATTTACATAGTAGATTCAGGGCATTGCTTGTTGCCATTCGCAGAGTTCAAGTTTGATATGCATATTTCCATGAGCACGGCCTCTTAATGTCACTGCACATCTACTGAACATGTGACCAGTAAACTACTTCCACTTTCAGGGAGCATCAGAGATGTATTCTTTTGTTCTTTGATTTTTGTATACATACAAGATCCCAATAACTAACTAAAATTAGCCAATTCAATTCTATTTTCCTTGTATGGAGCCAAATGTCCGGGTGCTCTCTAAGATGGAGCAGGTAGAGCTCCCAACAACCTGTGTAAGATTTGCCCACAGAGACCCAACATGTCCCCCATTGACAAGCAGGTGGCTGTGGTAGCAAAGACACACTCCTCTTAGAGGGGAGGAAACCTCGGGCAAACTTCATTCTTGGTCTAGTTTTGACCGAGAAAGCTTTAAGGGCTCCACTGAAGTCCAGAGTGGGTGCTGAGGTGTCCAGGCAGGCGTCCCGTGTGGCACAGCTGGGCGCAGACAGGAGGAGCGGCAGGTGAATGAGTGGGAGGTTTGATGGCGACTCAGAGGAGCATCTCTCCTCTGCACAGCTGAGGCTGGAGAACCTGCGGCAGGAGGAGGCGGAGCTGCGTCGGGGGCTCCAGGAGGCCGAGGAGGCTTTGAAGGAGGAGGAGGCCATGAGCGGCTTGCTGAGAGAGAAGGCCAAGGTGAGGACGCAGCGTCCGTCCAAGCTGTCAAGCCGCTCGTGCTGACCTACCGGCAGAGGGACGGCGATGTCACAGCGTTCCCTCTCCGTCTGTCCTCAGGTCCTCTCCTCAATGCCACAGAAGAGGATGAAGTTCGGTGGAATTTTGGAGACTCCGGACAAAGCAGCCAGGTTTGACGTGAAGTCTCACCTGATGTACCCCATGGAGGGTGGCACGGCCCTGGTGACCTTTGAGGAGGATACGGGCGAGTGATCCATTTGCTATGTTTGTGTGAAAGGCCACGGCCAAACCGATTCTTCCGATGGTCTTCAGGTGGTGGTGGGGCAGGCGTGAACGTTAACGATCGCCACGGACCCAGACGCTCGTTTCACGGGCAAAGGAGGCCGACAGAAGCTGACGACGTGAGTGACGGCTCAGCGTGATCTCACGGATTTTCCTTCTCTTGCAGTGGCTGACAAGGTCTTGGCCAAGGGAAGACATGAGGTGCCCTTAGGAGAGGACTGCAGGATTTTTGTGGAGGCCCAGCCGTTTCACCTGCTGCTTCCCAAGCTTGTGGAGGTGCCAAAGGAGTCTCAGTGCTTCAATTTTGCCCCGGCAAGGAGCATTACCCCCCAGACGGCTCACTGCGCTGCGTCCTACTGTCCCCCAGATAGACACTGAGGTCTGTCCTCGGCGTATCCTCATCTCCAACCTGCCCAAGGTGGACCTGGACATGCTGCTGAACAGGCTGGAGATCCACTTCTCCAAGACGCGTCACGGAGGGGGAGAGGTGGAGGGGTGCCAGATGTACCACGACATGGAGGCGGTGGTCCTCACCTTTGTGGGGAGCGACAGTAAGACACGCAGTCACAACCTTAGGCCACAACGTGAGGCCACAACGTGAGGCCACAACGTGAGGCCACACCCACAACACTTTGGGCCGGGCTGAGTTTGCGTGTGCTCCACCATTTCTACACAACTCAACAAAAACACGGTGGCTGACATGTCTTGTGCTTTTCTACTTGCTTTCTCTTGGTTGATGTGTTATTGTTTTCTTGTTAAACACTGGATGACTTTACCCCCAGTCTCTCTCCCCTGATTGGTTGAGGAACCAATGACTGTATATGACCCCAAATGTTGTTTGCCACAGTTTGCAATATTCTTGTCTTTTACCGGTATTTTCATATATTTTCAGCAGTACTTTTTAAACCGCGCCTTCATCAGGGCACGTGGCTACTTACTGTACGATGAGTATGAATATTGCACATGATTTATTTATAATTTCACATCTTAAACATTGAGCCTTACACTCACTCGTGTTTTGCCAAAGGAGCAGGAAAATCCCTGCTGACTGACACAACTCAATCATCTGGGATTGAGCTGCTCTGACTTTTGTCCGCTGACGCTCTTCCCTGAGTCTGTCTGGTCTGTCTCATCTCTTGTCCAGTCGCCCGAGGTTTGGTGGAGAGGGGGCAGCACGATGTTGAGATAAAAGGACAGACGTACCGAGTGAGGGTGGCTCCTTATCTCAACGGAGCGATCACCAGCTTGAAAGTGAGAGTCACTTCACCAACACGGCACAAACTGTGTTACCCGCCCCGTCACGTCCTCACGTGCCTTGCGTCTCTCAGACAGGGATGAGTGTGTGCCGGCACATCGTGCTGCTGACGGGGATTCCTGACGTCATGGATCGAGAGCTCTTGCAGGACATGCTGGAGATCCACTTCCAGAAGAGCACAAACGGCGGCGGCGAGATCGAGGCCTTGATCTACAACCCGGTGGGTGAGCAGATCTCGGCGGTGCTCGAAGGTGACACCGCCAAACGGCCAGAGGAGGGAGCTAAAGCGCCCTGATGCAGCAAGGGACCTTCTCTCGCCTCTCACTGGCTTCTCATAATAGCGTTGCAGACACCTGGTCCAGTATGTCAGTGGGGGTGTGGTGCGGCTTTGGACCTCTTTCCTGCTACCTCTTATCCAATAGACCAAGAAATCTTATGATTAAAACTGATCCACAACTCAGCAAAGGTGTGAATCCCTCACATCACACCTCAGTGTGTACTATTTTTGCTTCATCATTGGGAGTTTTGTTGTCCAAAAGACAATCATGGTGAGGACAGTACAGGCACAAGGTGTGAGGGTCATTCAATTCAATTCAGTTTTGTTAGTATGGCGCTAAATCATAACTGCAGTTATCTCAAGGCGCTCTCCTGTGGGTGGAACAGGTAGAGCCCCTCAACATTTAAACATTCAAACTCTGTAAGATTAAAACACAGACCCAACATTTCCCCCGTTGACAAGCATTTGGCAACAGTTGCTAGGAAAAACTCCCCTTTCAGAGGAAGAAAGCTCGGGCAGACCAGGCTGCAGGCGGGCAGCCACCTTCCTTGACTGGTTGGTTTGAAAGTGAGAGGGGGAGGGACAGAGACAGAGACAGGGACAGGAGTGAAGACAGAGAGACAGAGGCAGAGGCAAGCATCATGCAAGTTTTGGCAAGTTAATGCGCACCGGTGGAACAGGAACTGAAATCTGAGATTTGGGTTTGCAGATCCAGTTTGACTTCCTCAACATGCACTTCATCTGAAACATTCTGACCTGAAATGACATGTGGCCATCACGTTTTCTCAATCCTGCTTTGTGCCCATCAGTCCCGTAGCACGGCCATGATGGATTGCAGACTTGCTCAGCAGCACTTTGGTGTAGGCAAGCTCGGGGTTAAACCTTTGACCCTCTGGTTTTAAGCCGACGTCCAAGGCTCTTGAGCCAAACTACCCCCATTAAAATGCAATTTATGATAATGAAGCAACAGTGCCACAGTTGGTGGAGGACAACAGTGACTCTATAGTTTAAGCAAAGAACTGTATTCCACACAGATTATTGGGAGCACAGACATGATTTATTGTAAAAACACAATAGCCAGTAAGGGTAACAGCACATGATACAAAACCAAAACTCACATGACTAACCAAAGAAAATCCAGCAAATTCCCCTTTAGTGCAGAAAGTGGTGGAAAGAAAAGGTCAAAATCAAAACAAACAGAAATCCACAGGAAACACCACTACGCTCGGGTCAGGTACTTTGCAGGAGGAGGACAGGAGAACCTAGCGTGCACCAACAGAGAAATACATTCAAAGAGGGGAAAAATGGCAAATAATGGAAGACAGGAGGCCACCACTAAAAAAACATCCTTGGAACTCTCTAGATGCTCTTTAAAACACAAACTTAGTGCAGCACGTCCGTCACTCTGGTGTTGAGCGCGTTGGGACAGATGAAACTCTGCCCAGGCACTCACCTGCGTTCATCTCCAGCTTGGACGCCTTTTTTTTTTTTAATCCACTCATGTGCGTCCTGCAAGACGTGGAATCTGCTCATGTTTCCCCTCTAAAAACAACCGAGTCAAACTCGGGTTCATACTCGACGTGGCCGAGGTCAGAGGTCAGTGCAAACAAAGACCTTTGCGTCTCTGTCAGGAGGCTGAACTGCAGTAGTTTTCCCTGGTAACGGCTCTGGTGACACCATGCTGGTCCCACCTCACATCTCCAGCTTTCCTATTCAAGTCAGTGATTCTCACGTAACAGCTTAACGTTCTCCGTGATACAGGTCATCCGTTCCTTAAAAATATAAAATACAATGCTGCTTATGCAACTTTTTCAAGAAGATGCAGACACTGAGAATCGCAATCATTTCCCCGTTGACGACTAAAATGTGTTTTGTGCGTCCAAATTTGTGCAAGTGTATCCAAAGTGTGAGGATCAAGGTAAATGGCCTTCAAGTGGAATGGGGCAGGCTAGCCTGCGGCTGTGTTTAGTGTTTCCACCACCTCGCCTTCCAGCCTTAGATGTTGCTGCTTTGGCGTGACCGCTTGTGTTGGTGTATTGCTGCAGACGCGGCTACATTCCAACCATTGGAGAGGAGCTATTGGCAGAGAGTGAGACAGGTGCAGGCCGGCGTCCGTCTGCACGGGACAGTCGGCAGAGTACTCGAGGAATAGTGGGCTGACGGGGGAGGCAAGAGGGGACTACAGGCCTTCAGCACTGGAATCACCGTCGATGGCTGCTAAACCACAACTGGCGCCCACTTACTTGGCGTACGTCCGTACTAGAGAAGTAGAGAGGGGCAGAGTGAGGGGCACAGAAAGAAAGAAAGAGAAAGAGAGAGAGAGAGAGAGAGAGAGGGAGAGAGGGAGAGACGTTAATCACTACTGTTACAGCTGCAGCCGACACTGGTGACGAGAAGAAATCATCAGGAGAGAGAGATCAGAACACAGCATCTGGTGAGTTTCTGGCCCCAGGAGAGGCACAGATGGCACAGAGTCATTTGGAATGCAGGATGTGGGCTCCATGCATTTCCTGCTCAGGTACAAAGCAGAGTTGGACTATCACACCGGCGGTGCCACATTCCTTTGACATTAACGCCTCCGTTTCCAAAATGCAGAGTCATCGTTACAGTTCACTGCGTCTTCTCGGCAATTGGTCACCTCACCTGAATGTCAGTCAGCTCTTTGTGGAACCTCTTTGCAAGGTCTGGACCGTGCTGCATAGTGGGGATCTGGTACATCTGAAAGACAGAAGATGCCTCAGGACTTGTGAGAGCAAAGGTGGAGTCGAGATTAGAGATGTCCGATAATCGTACAATCGGCCCACCGATATTATCGGCCCGATATTGGCATAAAAATGTAATATCGGTATCGGATTTTTTTGCTTTAAAACCGATAATATAAAAACCGATAAACATAAGATAATGCTTGCGTTACACCGAAATAGTGCCTATGCGCTCCTGAAGCGTTTACTGGCGCACATATCGGTATCGGTAAATTGAGAGTTGGAGAATATCGGCATATCGGATATCGGATATCGGCAAAAAAGCCAATATCGGACATCCCTAGTCGAGATGAATGTCAAACGATCTGGCAGGACCCACACGCGGTCACATAAGAAAACCTCGGGGCGGTTGTCTCATCAGAGGTCAACCTGTGGGAGAACCAACCTGTCCTTTGTAGAGGAGGCTGCCCACAGGACACACCACACAGGCGGTTCCTGCTCCAAACACCTCCAGAATGCGATTGGAGTCTAAAGCCTCCAGGAGCTCCCTCATGCCCACGGTGCGCTCAGTCACCTTAAACTCCTCCTGGAGAGACGGCAGGAAAAGAGGGTGACCATCTCAATCTGTCCACTGCTGCTCGCTCACATTCAAACAACCCTTGAGTCTGGCTTTGTTGCCCTTTCACATCTGCCAGAACCCTCCACTTGGCATATGGTCTCCATGGGAACACTGGAGCAGGCCTTAGGCATCGCTACCGGGGGATGCGGGGGGTCAGGGGGGCTGTCTGCAAAGTGTCCGCATAGGTGCAGGACTGTTACCCGTCGCCGTGGATTTTTAGACATCAGAGTGACTCGTTACGACAAAGACAAACCATAAAATGTACCCATGAGGAATCGTGAACAACATGCCGACAGCTGTGTGCTGCGGCAAGGTCCCGAAACAAACGCCTGCAGACATTTAAGACTTTCACAGGTCCACGCGTGAAAGTCTTAAACGCCGCGTGTGTGCGCGTACGTTTGTGTGTGTGTGTGTGTGTGTGTGTGTGTGTGTGTGTGTGTGTGTGTGTGTGTGCGTGTGTGTGTGTGTGCGTGCGTGCATGCCAGCTGCCTCACCCAGGCTCTGGACAGGTCCAGCAAAGACTGTCTGGTTACTCCGGGGAGAATGATCCCGTCCAGTGGGGGTGTCACCAGCTCCCTCTCTGAACACACACGCACAAACACACAAATCTCATTAGATGGCTTCTATTGACAGCAATAATTATCTTCGGTAAAAACAGCTCTTGGCAAAATTCAAAGCAAACACTTTCACTGTTAATAACAGCACTCATTTGTTCACAGTTTGAGACACTTTGCAAAGCTTGACATTCAAGTTTTGAGGGCCTCATATTTGAGTCTTCTTTAACACGCTTTGGATTCAACATGTAGCTATAGCTGTTAAACTTGGACTTGTTATGAGTCCTCTCTAACATACTTTCGATTCAAAATGCAGCGATAGCTTTCGATCTTTGACAGTTCCAACGCTAGAAGCAGCCAAAGCTTTGCAGTGGGTCAGAAGTACACGGCTGAGGTGCGAGAGTCATCTGCCTCTGATGACGGATGTCTGCGGGGTCGACGGGCGCTCTGACCTCCGTCCTGGTTGGTCCAGTAGATGAAGAGGTTCATGGTGCCGACCTCGGTGATCTCCTCCTGCTCGCCGTACAGCCAGAGCACCTGCTGACAGCCGCGCTTCACCGCCTCCCGCTGCACTGCGATGGACGGGCCGTAGTTCCTGCGGAGAGGAGACGGGAGGAGAGCGACAGGTTTCCAGCCGAGCTGAGGGTCCGTGTGAGAGGGAGCGGACAGGCAGACAGGCTGCGGGCAGACTGTACACATGGGTACACCGTGAGAGAGAGTGTGTGTTGTTTTTGCTAGGTGTTTTATGTTGACACTCGCTAACGCTGACTCTACAGTGTTTGTGCAAAGTTTGTAGATAGAGTAGCACCTTAAGGTATGAGTTTACTTTGCACCACAGCTGGGCTCGAAAGTAAATGTGCACTTATGTAAAAGAACAATGATTCCTGTCCATTCTGGCTGTTTATTCCAGAATAATCTGGTTTAGTCCCAGTTAAACACTAGTTGTTAACATTAACCCTCCTCCGCAACCAAGACAGCCAAAGGTGCAACGTATCCTCCCACCGCCTAAACGTCCACTCTAGATGCTTCTCCATGCCTCACCACCCATTGGTCGCTGGTTCTTTTCTTAAAGTTCTCAAACAACCGATGACGAGCCTTGAATGATTCTTCTTCCGATTCTTCTGATTGAAGTATCCAGAGCAGAGATAGGGACCGGGAGACGGCTCGCATCTCAAAAAACTCCAATGTCATGGTACTAATTTTCAGCTGAGCTTTTTGTTTTCAAACCCGCAAATGACTTCTTACAATCAACAAGTTAACACTGGACAAGGATACACACCTTGAGCAAGAGAGAGAGCGGGCCAGCTGGCTGACAAACCGGGTCGAGAGCCAAACAAAAGGGGAAGAGCAAATGTGACGAGCCAGGCAGGATTAACCAAAGTGTAAAAGCAACTGAGCTGAAAGTCAAATAAAACAGGATAACAAAGACGAGGAGAGACAGCGTGCCAGTCGCATATGGAAACACGAGACAAAGATGAGCAGATAAACGTGGCCTAGCAGAGAGAGGGAGAAACGGGCTGAATAAAATAATATAGTGACAGCAAGAGAGAGAGGGAAGGTGAGAGAGGAGAGAGCGCAGGAAAAAAAATTATCAAGAGAGGCAACCTACGACAAACAAGACACAAGAGAACAAGATGAGTGCCCCTGTCCTGGGTTAGAGAGAGAGAGAAGGTGGGATAAGGTGCGAGATGTGACAAAGCGGGATTGGGGGGGACAGGGAGGACAAAGGGTGAAAATTCAACAGGACAGATACGGAGGGAGAGGGAAAGAAGACTGGATCAATTTTATATTCAAACAGGAGAGGGTGGGGAGGAGAAATCAATACTGTGAATTTTAGACTATAAGTCGCAACTGTTTCCTTGCGCCGTCACTCTTGCTTACGTGTAGATTTTTACAGCCTGACAGCCACCAGGGGGCACTGTAGTGGGGAGCGTCAAAGTCAGACAAATGTGGGGGGAAAGCTAAAGCTCAGAAGAAGACGCTGCCAGTAGTTCCAGTGTGAATTTTGTGTCGTTTTGCAAGCCATGCACACACCCTGGTCATGGACAACAGACGCAGAAATTGACACGATGCGGCTTTTCATTGTCCATTAAAGAGGGAAAAGGAACGACTGCACAAAGTGCAGCGTCACTGAATCATCGGTGAGACGTTGGGAGGCGGCAGCAGGAAGAAAGAAGTCAGCCGATGTAAAGACACGACAAAGGCTTTCAGAGGACTGCACATTTCCAGACACAGTTTGAAACACGCGTGAGTGCTGTCTTTCTGCATAAATATGCCATGCTACAACATGAAAACCTGGGGATTATATTCAAGTGCGCCTTATAGATGTTCTTTTCAAATTGAGCTGGTGCGGCCTATACACCTGTACACTCTTCAAGCCAGAACTTATGGTAATCTGTCATTCAGTGACAGAGTTTGGTTTTCTCATCATAAAATCAGGGTACATGAAGCCTCAATTTACACAGACAAATTGCCCCAAAAACACGTAGAGTCACTCAGACAGCCAGAGGCAGGCACAGACTTACCCGCCCATCTTGTAGGCGCCCACGCCCCCCTTCCAGGCCCTGACGAAGGCGGGGTCAGCCAGCAGAGACACGGGGTTGAAGGAGCCTGTGGCGAAGTACGGCCCCACTGGGCCCACGATGACGAAGATCATGGCCCGCCCAGGCGGAGACACGCCCAGGGAGGGCTGGCAGAGGGAGGATGGTCGCGGTGATGATGATGACGCTGACTTTAACAAACGTGACGATGACACGCCGGCCGGCCGACGCTCACCTCTGTGCCGATGAAGGTGGGCCTGATGTAGAGGCTGGCAGCCTGCGAGTGAGGAACCCACTCCTGGTCCACCTGCACCAGCTTCTTAATGCACTCCAGCAACTCGTCTTTGTCAAAGAGCTGCGGCGGGCGGAGACAGTGGGAAGGCTCGGTCAGTGTGGGATACAACGGATTAAACCCCCTGCAGTACAGCGGGAGGAGGAGGAGGCGGCGGCAAGTGTTCTTCGCCACTCCTCCCAAAGCTTCAACGTGTTACAGTGGAGGGTCTTTGGATGGTATTGTTTAACTTGTGCCCCTCATCAGTGAAACAGACACACTAACAGCCAAAATGGATCCAAGCGGTGCTGCGGTTCACAAACGAGAGCAGGGAAAGTTCACGTGTCCTCTTTTGTGCTGTCGCTGGCGTTTAAAGCGTTAACCGTGCACATTCCAGCCACTTGCCTCACAGGTTTGTCACCTTCAGTAACCGCAGGTGGCACTGAGCCTCCACGTGCTTTGGGCTGGGGAGAGGAAGGGGGCGGGGGCGCAGACTCACCGGCAGGCAGCTCCTCTCGGCGCTGCGGTGCATCCGCTCCATGTTCAGCATTGGCCTGAACAGGCGGATGTGGTTGTCCACCCCACGGAATGCCTTCATGCCCTCGAACAGCTGGAGTGGGGAGGTGAGCACAGAAACACAGGTGAGGGAGCCAGTGACAGGCCCTCTGACGCTCTACTTTGTTCTGTCATCATAAGCTCCTTTTCTTTCTCTCCCTCTCTCTAACAAAGACACACACACACACACACACACACACACACACACACACACACACACACACAGGGAGGGTTGTAGTAATGGCTGTCCTGGGTAAACACACACTGGGCTGATGTGGGGTCTTGGGGAGCCCGCCAACACGCTTGGCGCCTCTCCCTCTGTAGCTTCTCCCTCCTCTTTGTCCACGTCTACTACTGACAGCAATGGAGCAATGGCGCCGGCAGACTGGAAGTTTTGGGTTTAATTGAGGACATGTGTGTGTGCGCGTCATCTTTTTCTCTGGCGCCGTGGCCTGGCTTCGAGTCTAGGCGGCTCACATTTCACTGGCACAGGAGAGTCGAATGATTCGACTCTTGAGCGTTTCTGCTATGTCGAGATGAAGGAGACAGCTTTCTCATACAGTCGACAAAGTGAAACCCCAGTGAAACGGCATCACAAATAGCGTCAAAGCGGCCCCACTATGACCTCCTGAACATGTTCTGCCGCTCCCTTACACTCACACAAAACTCTTCACCCCTTCCCCTGCCTCCTCACCTCTATGGAGTAGTGCAGGGCGGAGCTGGCCGGGTGCAGCGACAGGTTCTGGAAGGGTCGGATCTGCGGCGTCTCCCAGCCGTCCTGCTCCGACCACTCGATGGTCAGCATGTGGTCAGAGAAGTTCTTTCCGAACAGCAGGCCGGAGGGGTCGGGCTTGGGCTTGCTTTCTGCGCAGCGCTCCACGCGGAGATCTGCTGCCTGCGACGGAGACGGGCGAGCGCGACGGGGACGGACGGAGCCGCAGATGCAGACAGGACAAAAGACGGCGGATGGGTTCAGTGATTCCTTTAGCCGCAATTACCAGGGCATGCTCATGGACGACAATTAGCTGGACGCCATTTGGAGACAGTCAAGGCACTTGCGATTGATTTTATGAAGAAAAATTACACATCAAAATTACGTCGCCGCAAGCATGCAGACATGAACAGAAAGCAGAGGTACGCACATAGTTAGCGACAACCTTATGAAAAATCTCAAGTCTGAGGAACTGATTCAAGTCAAAGTTGAGAGACAAAAACCTTCTGACATGTTAATGCTGACTTTTCTTCCCATCAGCCACCTTGTGCTCTGTGACAAAACCACCAGGAGAGCAAGAAGTCAGGCCACACCAGTACGAATGTGAAGGGGGTGGAGATGACTCGGGGAGGAAATGCAAAAGCATGGAGGATCATTTCATTACCTTGAAGGAACTGGCAAACCTCAGGGACCTGCAGGGGGAAGGGAGGGCCTGGACCAACCGCCCCAGTAGTGCCTGAGGAGACAGTTCACAGGTGCCATTTACTGGACATAAATATTCATGAAAATCATTGTTGCGTGCCTGTCATGACAACGTGTGGGGGGGGCACTGTGGGTAAGAAACGCACTTAGTTTTGACAGTTTGCTTTGCTTTGAGTTCTTATAAGTAGAGTGCAAATGCTGGCAAAGTGCAAAGACAGCAAATGACAAGCCAAGCATGGTACCTGACTAAATCTTAACTTTGAGAGTTGAAAATGCTCCGAGTTTATGTAATGCACACACGTCTAGACTCCACATGCATTGTAGTGAGCACTACCTTGTGGATGATCTTGTGTTGCTCAGTCACATGGCAAACTTACAGACAGCTGTGCACATGATGCATTTATCTTGGCGTCAAGCTGGAAATAGCTACTGTGACCTCATCGATCTCGTTTAAGGCGGATTTTCGAAAACGGAAATAATATGTGGAATTGATTGTTTATTTTTGACTGAAACTGGTGGGTGGAGTTCTTGACCTTTTATCAGTGTCCGTGACGGAGAATCAATACGGCGTCATCTGGTCTTATCAGCGCCTCCACATTTCGATCCAAACCACCTCAGCATTATCGGTGTTTATCGTGAGAAAGTGGAGCAAAGCGTTCTCAACGATTCGACATGCCGCCGATAAGGCTCTGAACGTCAAAAGCTGGAGAAACTATTAAATATTCGGTCATTTCAGGTTCAATCCGTAGATACGATCCAAATTGGTAAGGTTTGTTTATTTGACTTCTCACGCTGCTGATGCCATCGAAGAATCGCTCCACTCGGAGCAATTTCTTGCTTTGGGAGAGCTTTCTTTACACGTCCAGACTTGACGAGGTGTTAATAATGATCGCCTCGCGGAAAAGCTCCCACGGACGAACATTCCGAGAGAAACAATGGATTTTGATTCAGGTTCGAGCCTTCCGAGAAATTCCCGATGTAGAAGGTCAGAGCGAGTCCGTGATGTGAGGATGACCCCGACTCACTCACATTGTTGCTCGGGCGGTCATGATTACAACACTAAGCACGCCGAGTTGGGCAAATGAGATTGTGAGATGTCAGGGTTGAAATAGTTGTCGTTTGGTCGCGTCCAGACAGCAGAAAAGGGGTGAACGTGTCAATTCCGCGCTTTCCCGGCCCGACTTCGGTGACCGCTGATGCAAGCCCTCATTGTTGTTGCCCTCTCCCTGTTGGCGGGGTGACCGCGTCATTGCCCGGCCATGTTTAAACACGTCCCCGCGTCCCCTCGGTCATCGCTGCCTCCCGCCCGGATGAATCGTTACCGGGGATGGGGAGATCGCGGCCGTGACTCACCGTTCGGAGGGCTGCCATCGCCGCTGTGTGATGCCGAGGAGCGCCTGCTTGTCCGTGTGGCAACAAGCGCGCCTCACCTCGCGCTAGTTCCGCCTTCCTCGCGCGTGTTTGTGGGCATGCGTGTTAGTGCGCGCGCGCGCGCGCGTGCCGGCTCGCTGTTGTATTTACGCCAACGTCCTTCGCAGCTATTTACGGCTAATGGGCCCTAAAACGCGGTTTATAGACGCGTATGTCTGCTACCATCCGCGGCTCGACTCGGGTTGGGCGACTGGGGCTGTATTTTTCTGAATGAGCCTGTGGATTATGTCACATTAAAAGTTGCATTTGGGTTTGATAGTGTTGGCCTCTCCGGTTTCTATGAAGCCGTAAAGGCTCATTCAAGAAACGGGGGGGCGTGACCAATTGGAGCGCCGTGATTGGCTGAGAGCGCAGACGGCAGCACAGGCGAGGCTATTCCAGTTCACGGGTGTCGGGAGGCTGATTGGCCAGGCTGAGGGGAGGGAAGGTCACATCACCGAGGCCATGGAGCCCTCCACCACACCGTGAGGGACAAGCTTTTATTGGGTTGCTCCAGCTCCTCAACACTCAAACAGCATGTTCCAAAGTGTCATCCACAGCTCTGGAGAGCAATGCCATAGCTCAGGGTGGAATCTGGCTTTTGAGGCCATAGTTGAGCTCAGCTCCTCCACTGAGGTTCAGGTCGACGCCTGTGCAGAAGGTGGCGTCGGCAGCCAGGAATAAAGCCGCCAGTCCACACTCCTCCTCCGTGCCCATACGACCCATCAGCTGTGAAAGCACAGGGAAAGAAGTGCTCAGTTTCTTGTGAAACCGGCGTGAATAACATTTGTTTGAGGCTTGTTTGGATTGGGTCAGAATGTCTTTACACCTCACTTAAACTGCCGCTATAAATAAAAGAAACTGCAACTGATAAAATAACCACGTGGCTAGAGGCTTCATCATGTGTAGCAGCAATTGCCTCTGCACAGGCTGATGTGGTGAGGCAGTGGGGATCTTGGTTTTCACCCTTGTGGCTCCTTTGAATTTGCGGTTATGGGAAGTTGCTTTCTACGTGGCGTGGCTCAGGATAGAGCTACTGTCTAGAAAGCAGAGGGTTTCTTAGTTCCCTCTCAAAAAATGTCAAATAGTCCTTGAGCAAGACTCTGAACCTCTACTGCTCCGGGGGCGTCTAACTGGGAAGCCCACTGGTGACTTGGGTGTATAGACGCAATGTCCCTGAGGATTCATAGAGCATTTCAAAAAACAAAAATTCATCAATAATGACAGTGACAGGAATATGACCAGGACTAGTGATGTCATCAGAAACAGTGATGTAATGTGTACATTTGCTCTTGTTATTAGAGCTACGGTTGGTTATTCAGTCACATTATTCCTGTCGCTCCAAAGGAAAACAGAAATCTGTCAGGTGAGTAGGGAAAGAATTGATGTCCGGTCTGCTTTTTCCAGCATGAATAATGAAGTGAAAGCTGAGACCACAGACCTCTGTCTCCATGTCTCTAGGTCATGCAGGGCTGGGCTTCAAGATCTAATCTGCATAAGAAAAGAATCCCAGACGCTCCAGCTAAAAGCTTGCCTACGTTCCTGCATTATGTTGCTGATTTGGATCGTTAACACCATAGTGTCATTTAAATCATTTCAGAAAATGGTGAGATCTGAGGCCCTCTTTTGTTTGTCTGTATAGCGAATAACAATACACCACTAGATGCCCAAGATCTCCAGGAGAAAGCAAGACAGGAGGAGCCTCGAAGGCTGGTCAGCTGAGTTCATTAACAATCAGGCCTCATCACCATGTGTTGAGGCTGGAGGAGCTCATTGGCTAGGGTTAGGGTTAGGGTTAGCTCAGAAAATGACCAACCCCACCGCTAAGGCAGATGCCCCCCACCAAGAAGACCACCCTCCTGACTGTGACCGCCACAGGTTGGAGGACAGCAGGACAGGCCTCATCAAGGCCAGAACCCCCTTGGTCCTGAATCCTGGGTTGGTGGGCAGCTGTGCGGTGGTGTCCTAACACTTCCTCAAGCTAACAGTGGCTGGGGAGAGGGCACAACACTGAGTATTCAACACGGCAGGGGGAGTGCCAGAGGAACCTCAGTTCTGAGAGAAGCGAGGAGGCTCCAAACACCTTAGCAGAAGAAGCAAACAAATCTTCGAACTAGAAGCCAGTGGTCCCACCTTCATAAGTGCCACTAGACCATTTTCTTATCTGGAGGTTTGCATGTGTGTGTTCCTGACTGGCAGGTTTCATGACCTGCCAACCTATCTAAGCTGCTATCCGAGCTGCTACCATCACCTGCTGTTTCCACGCCTCCCCTGACGTCCACGCGTGACTCCGTGTGAAATCTCACCTGATGCCCTTCTGCAGCGCCGATGGTTGCAGCAGCATCTGGCGTCTGAGCTGCTAACTCCTCCCACAGAGGTGTCATCACATTCCCAGGGGAGATGCTGCAACAAATACACACGTGTTAATGGGGCGAGTCTGTGGATGCACTCACCTTCGGTCTCTCGCTCCCTCACCCATAGACTGAAGAGCTCCCTCACCCACAGACTGAAGAGCTTCCTCACCCATAGACTTGAGAGCTCCCTCACCAACAGACCGAAGATCCCCCTCATCTATAGACTGAGGATCTCCCTCACCCATAGACTGGAAATCTCCTTCGCCCATAGACCGAAGGGCTCCCTCACCCATAGACAGGAGATCTCCCTCATCCTTAGCTCCAGAGATCTCCCTCACCCATAGACTGCTTAACCCCACGTGCGTGCAGGAGAGCTACGGCAGTTTTTTTCTGCAGCTGCGCTCTTGTTCTGACTCCTGGTTGCAGTAGCTCCCAGGGTTGTGTGTGGGGGGAGATCGGGGCCCTCTCCTGTTAAACTGGTCCCCTGCTCGTTTCCTGAGAGGTGAGTCTGTGATTAACTCTCTACGCTGCCTGACTGCCGCAACACTGTAATTTCTCCATGCAATAAATGAACAAAGGTCCATCTGATTCAATGATATCTTATTTCCACTCAAAACGCGGATGTATTAAAAAATGTGTAACTCGTTCACGAAATCACAACAGATTGATTGATTCAAATGTGATTCAAAAGAACTAACGGAGGAAGTGACGTCACATTTAGCCGGATGTAAGGCACGTGTGTCTCACCTGTTCACTCTCACACCGTATCGACTCTCATCTACAGCCATAGCCCTTGTCATGGAGGTTATCGCCCCCTGGCGGACACAGGTACGCACTACAACTCACCGAGGGTGATACTGAGACGCTGTGCACGTTGCCTGGATGGAGAGATGATGCTCCTCACCTTGGTGGCCACGTAAGGGGCGGCATCTCTCTGTCCGATGGTTCCCACCAGACTGGACACATTGATGATGTTTCCCTGATGTTGTCGTAGGTACTGCAACGCATACTGTCAAAGAAAGAGACAGAGACAGAGGCAGAGAATGAGAGGGAAAGAGAGAGACAGAGGGAAAGGGAGAGACAGAGTGAGGGGGAAAGAAGGAAACAGAGAGAGAGGGGTCAGTTTGTGCGTGTCCAAATTCACGTTTGTGTATGTTTGTCTTTTATAGGTCGCCACGTTATAATTGAATTTGTAGTTTTTCGCCAGCTTTCATATTTTCATTGTTTATATTGGTCCAATATTTACATGAATTTGCATATTTGAGCACTACTAAGCTGCTCAACTGGTCAACTCCCATAAAATTTCAATTGAAGTTAGTGAGTTGCTTTTATGAATTTCTGTTATTATAAATCATCTTTTACGGTCCAACTGACAGCAGTTCCAACCTCATGTTTGGCATCTCGACCACACTGCTCGTACGTCTGTCCATTAAGACCCCGAATCTCTATTTCTGTACGGGACTCTTACCTTGGAGGCCAGGAAGTAGCTGACCAGGTTGAGGTTGAGCAGGTCCCTGAACTCCTCTGCCGTGGTGTCGTCAGTGGGTTTATGAGGCGGATCTGAGGCCAGATGAGGAGAGACATGAGAATTCATCCCAGCATCATCATCATCATCATCACCATGGCAGGAGAAGCCAGAGAAAGACTCACGCCAGCCTGCGTTGTTGACCAGGCAGTCGATGCGTCCGTAGCGCTCCACCGTCACTGCGATGAGTCGCTGAGGGGAGGCAGACACACACAGAGCGGAAACATCTGCTGCTCAACATCAGAATGAGAGACACACACACGTGTGTGTGCACGGGTCTGGCGCAGCATGTTGGAGCGACCAGCTCAGGACCCAGAGTCGGGGAAAACCAGTTCTGAGACGGGGACAATGTCTCCCTGGCAGGTTTAGTCAAACTGAGGGAGACGCCATCACCATGGGGCCCGTGAGAGAAGCATGGCTCCGCCCACAAATGTCCGCTCCACCCGCTGGACTCTGACGCCCAGTCACGGGACGTTTGGTCCCCATATATTGATCGATGTGGCGCAAGAGCAGTTTGTCCTTAACCCAAAGTCAGCTGATGGGGAGGAAGTAGCGAGGAAAGGTCAAAGGTGGGTGTGATTTGTCGCCAGTAAATCCACTTGCACAGGCAACATAAACACATTAGGACATAAATCTGTGTTCTCCACCTTGATGTCGTCTTCTTTGGAGACGTCACATGTCATGAACTTGCAGGATCCCGGCCCTGCTCGGTTGAGCTCCGCCTCCAGAGCTTCACCCGCTGCAGCTGCCACACACAACAAAGATGAGGAACAGAGACCAGAGGCACGAAACAATAACTTGATACTATTTGCCTGCACGATTGGGAGGACATGCGGCCCAGACAGCTGCTACAAGACCACCCGAGTCTTGTAAAGCTCAGTTAAATACTACACTGTCATCATTTGGAGAGAAAATAAAGGAATATGTCACATTGTGTTACCTCCTCTGGCGCAGAACAGCACCTTGGCTCCATGCTGCACTGGAGAGAGGAGAAGAAACTCAAGGTGAACTTGTAGGGCGCTTCAGCGCCACGTCCTATTGGTCACACAAACACACACGCACACAACAAGGCGGCCATCAGCATACCAAACACTTTGACAACCCCTCTGCCAATCCCTTTGGAACCTCCTGTAACGATCGCGACCTTGTTGTGGTAGCGGAGGGACATTGTGAGGAGGCGATGACGCGTCTCGTCCAACGATCCGCTCCTGAAGACGCGCGAACGCCTCACGGCGGCGGAGCGACGCCGCAGCTTTTCGATCGTTGGTTCGGTATTTGCCTGTTGTGTCAGCCGGCTGTCCGCACACGTGAGCTCGCCGCTTCTGACTTCTTCTCACCGGGCGGCTGGCATCATTGCGGGTTTATCACCTTATCGCGCTTTGTGAGTCTGACGCGCCCCAAGTTGTGTTTGTTTTGACGCCTTCACGTCCCGCTCGAGAAATCGGAAATCTCGGTTGTCGCCAGGACGCGAACGGAATGTTCACTCCACAGTCGAACGCGGGCTCCCCACGGGAGCGGAGAGATGAAAGTGGAATATCAATATCAACAATTGCCACATGATCCCCCAATGAAACAAAGTACCAACATTTAATCCCTCTGAAGTTGTCTAACCGTTCGTTAAGGGTGGGTTTCTATCTCTGTATTTTTGAGACCCAGGCCTCAGGCTTCAAAGCAAATCGTAAGAGAGGTTTGCATTTTGGCCACAACTGACCGGCAATCGAATGTAATGACAAAAGCAAATTATAGTTAATCCCAGTTTAGCCCCGACAAGCAAGCTGCTACTGTTTGGAGGGACTATTTACAAGGTGCCAAGTGTAAGACGGTGGGCGTAATATCCCTAAGCACAGGACTGGCACTGCAACTGCCTGTATATTCAAATCTAAAATACATTATACGCATGTTGCCCGTCCTGGCAGGTCAGGTCAGGTTTCGTGCCAGCTTCATACCTCCTCCTGCGTCCCAGATACAAATTTACGGACAGAGAGGCAGCCAATTAGAGGAGAGCACAGCCGCGGGGGCAGTGACAGTCTAGAACCCATGAAAAATACCTGCCGCGTGTTTTTAGTCTCCTCGCTGTCGCCATAGCTGAGTGTAAATCTCTGTCGTCACTCTTTCTCCTCCTTCGGTAATTGGTCGATTATCACGACTTTGGCCTTTGCTACTCCACAGAAGAGAGTGTGAGCCTGGAGGTATTTTTCCCATGCACGCACACCCACACAAACATGTGTGTTTAA